>PITA01012328.1:0-62492 GCA_004023965.1 Spilogale gracilis
TTTTTTTTTTTTTAAAGATTTTATTTATTTGACAGAGAGAAACACAGCTAGAGAGGGAACACAAGCAGGGGGAGTGAGAGAGGGAGAAGCAGGCTTCCTGCTGAGCAGGGAGCCCGATGTGGGACTCGATCCCGAGTCTCCAGGATCATGACCTGAGCCGAAGGCAGTCGCTTAACCAACTGAGCCACCCAGGCGCCCCTGAACTGGGCTTTCAAGGCCTCCTGTTGACTCTGCCTCCTATCCAGTGTCTTACATCCTTTTCATGAGCTCATTGTCTGCCTACGTTATCCAGACTAACACCCAGACTGATTATTATAGCCACCATTTCTATTTTTATCAAACTCTAATTGTCTGAATATTGGGTCCCCTCAAATTCAATCCTAACTCCCAAAGTGATGAAATAAGAGAAGGGACCTTCAGGAGGTGTTTGGACTCCACCCTCAGAATGGGACTAGGGACCTTGCAAAAGAATCCTCAGAGTGCTCTCCTGCCCCTTGCACCCATGAAGAACAACAGTGAAAAGACGGCCCTCCAGGAAGTGAACCTCCCTAGACCCTGAATCTACTGGTGCCTTGATATTGGACTTCTAGCCTCCAAAACTCAGAGAAATGAGTTTATTTAATTTAAATATTAATGTTTATTGTTTTTAGTTACCAGTTGATGATATTTTTGTTATAGCAGCCTGGATGAACTAACATAAGTACCTTGACAAAGGAGCTCCAACTACTTAAAAAGGACTGAGGGAGATGTTCTGTAGTTTACATTAATATCCTAGCAATGCCCACTGAAGATATTGTTATTTACATAACATTTGTGGTACTTTTGGTATAAGTAATCAGTCACAGAGTTCAACAAATTCAATGAGTGTTATGACAACAAGAAATTAAAGGAGATATCAATTTGAAAGAAATATACATAATTAAGATTGGGTTTTTATTCACATAGGTATTAAATCAAGTTGTTAAGGAAAGGAAAGATTTTGAATTTCTTAGTTTTCAGGCTTCCTTACTATGCCTTGACTGCAACTCCCTTGCTCAACACTTCCACTCTTTTCTTAAAGCATCCACTCATGGGCACCTGGGTGGCTCAGTGGGTTAAAGCCTCTGCCTTCAGCTCAGGTCATGATCTCAGGGTCCTGGGATCAAGGCCCGCATCTGGCTCTCTGCTCAGCGGGGAGCCTGCTTCCTCCTCTCTCTGCCTGTCTCTCTGCCTACTTGTGATCTCTCTCTCTCTGTCAAATAAATAAATAAATAAAATCTTTAAAAAAAATAAAAAATAAAATTATTAAAAAAAAAAAAAGCATCCACTCATATCTCTGAGGTAGTCACTCAAGGGTGACTTCTGCCACAGAATCTTTCCTTGGTTTCTAAGAATCTTTCATCAGTTCCTTGTTCATTGTTTCTCTGTTCCAACCTGCACACTGATGATGGCACCATGATCTATTGCATGAATTTGTGTGCCTCTCTGCCTCTTTCTGATAGAAAGTGAGGTCCTTGAGGACTGCGATGTATCTTATTTGAATCCATATAGTTAGCATAACTTAGTGTTATACTTAGACTTGTTTAAATATATGTAAATATATTCAAAAAAGATTGTTATACATACTATAGTACTAGAAAAATGCCAATGAACAGAAATCTTGATGTCTGTGAATAAAATTTTCTGGAACAGAAAGTCATTAATCTGTTAGGTATTTGGAATTTTTCACATATTTCTAACCTTCTAGAGTCATCCAGACGGTCAGTGAGGCCTCCGGGCTACTCAGCAAAGTCTGCAGTGCTTCTGTGAAACCCCTGAACATGGAAATGCCTTGATAGCATTCCTTAACCTCCACACAGACTGTGAGCATGCAGGCAACATCTTCCATGAGAAATTTCTCTTGACCATTCACAAGTGTTTCTGCTGTATTTCTGTAAAACCCTGATTGCTGCGATAATAAATGGGTCAACAAATATTTATTGAATTGAACAGAATCGTTTCTGAGACCAGATCTTTTGCATAACTTGTATATAATGTTATAAGAAGATACCGAGTGTATGGGTGTGTGTATGGGTGTGCATACACAGTGGTGTATCGACACTGAGATGACACTATAAATTAATATTAGAAGCTATGAGCTGTACCCACTGTCATCTAATTTTCTATGTTATATTATACTCGTCACATTTCATCTTATATTGGCCATTGTAATTTGACCATAACTTGATAGAATTATTTATAATCTCACAAGGAAACAACTTGGTACAAATCTGATATCAATGTTTAAATTTTGATGCAAATGTCAGAAAGACAGCCCCATTATACTGAAGCCATACTTCAAAGGTCTACATTGCATCAGCCTGTCAAATGAAATTAAAAACTTTAGAAAGAACAACTGGAAAGACTTTCAAGACAAGGCAGGGTAAACTCAAATTAGTCACACCAACTTTTTATGGGTTCATAGTACCCATCTGTGAAAAATTACGGCCCATTAGAAATGAAAATGGGTACGTTCCAGAGTAAAGGAGTACTAATCAAATATTCTAAAAATGAAAGCAAAATCTCTGAGCATTAATTTATTTACAGCATGAATAATTTAATATCCACCTAAGATTTAATTACAAGCCATGGTCAATTAACTGATTAAGTAACAATGTATAAATAATGGATAATTTCTATGAACTAGATGAAATGTAAAGCATTGTTATAATATCAAAAGGATTATAAATAATGGGATTGTCTTCCCAAACATTTCTCACAATGAAACAGAATATCATGAGGATTTAGAATGGATTTTTTTGTTTTGTTTTAACTTTACAGCTGGGAGTGAATATGAATATTATCCATGTAATTTATTTACACATTCTGGAAAAAGAAAGATATCAATGAATCCATTGTCTATATTACATTTTTGTGGTAGTGACCTAGTAACATATTGGAAGCCAAAATTTGACTTACAAAATGAGAAGTACTCTTTGGGGGAGTTTTCTCTGATAAATTCACAAAATTCCTACAACACTTTTAAAGTGGGTACTATTCTAATCTTTGGCTTGCAATTTAGGAACTGAGGCACAGAGATTACACAAACATGCCCAGTTTCACAGAATCAGCAGCTGAGCTGGGGTCAACTCCAAAATTCTGACTCTAGAGTCTGCCCTCAAAATTGATGGGCATTACATGGGGCAATTTAACAGCCTTTCTTAAAATAGAAATCAAAACAAAGATATGATAATGCTCTGATCAACAATAGGAGATACTTTTAAGGTAGGCAGTTGCCATAACGGTTAATTATCACTCTAATGGAAAACTAATCTCCCAATTTAGGAGCTTTATTATTTCCCAGGTGGAACACTGGGCTCCTAGGAAAGATCCTTGCTTGCTTGAGTCTGAATCTCTGACCTCTAAGCAACTCGAGAGCTAATTTTCTTGTTTCTTTATGCCTAGCAGAAATTAGCAATGTGTCAGTTGGAGCAAGTCATGCTTTAGAAAGTTAGTAAGGTCAAAACTGGGATCCTGCCTTTGTCACTTGATAACGTTGCGATTTAGGTAGACTTCATTCCATGTTCGACATAATTTAGCTGTCTGCACATGGTAGACATACATGGAGGAGAGAAACACTGAATATTCTTGCTTTGCTCTTTAAATCTTATAATGAACACTGTTTTGGTTTCCAATATGGTTTTTGTTACACAGTTTATACAATAATTTAAAATGAGCAAAAAGAGGTTTCTTTGTTTTGGTTTAGTTTTTATCCTTTTAAAATGAATAATCTCATTCAGAAAAAAATCAATGGGTTGCTACTGAAAAAAGAAAATGTTTCTTAAATGCTCATTTGAATCAAAGCTTTGAAGCAGAATTTAGTTAACATGCTAGTTAATTCTTTTTTTTTTTTTTCATCAATGCCATCCTGCAGGGTACTTTATAACCAAGAACTCAGCATTTTGTGGAATGTTTTTGTCCTTAATAAGTAAATACATCTCTTAAGCTCTCAATATAACTATTGCTAAGAGCAGTCTGCCCAGACATTCCCTCTAATAACTGTGTCTGAATAAACTAATCCCCAAATGTTTCTCTGTGGCATCACTGAGCCCCAGGGGAATACTGGTCAGGATGCTTCTGACTCCTGCTAAAAATACCTGTTCCCTCCATAGAGTAAAATTACAAGGCCTCCCAAGAAATGTGCTGCATGATCGATTGAATTTCTCCATCAATGTGTAGATATTTAACTGACGTTTTTGTCAGGACGGTAAACAGAAAATTTAGTCATAAAAGCATTCTACCTCGGGCAAGACCATGGATAAGTTCCAGTAAATTCAATTAAAAATGTACATTCTTTCTCTCTCTCTCTCTCTCTCTCTCTCTCTCATACACACACATACACACACACACACACACATTATAGATATGGAGTAGCTACGTAGGCAGAATGAAAATTACAGTATTTGTTTTTGCTTATAGAAAATGTTTTTTGGGCCCTTAGCCTTTTCCCAAAGGGCACATGACTAATATTCAGGTCAATTGTTATATACAATAAGAAACCTGATTAGACTCTGGTCCATGCTATTAAAGTGGTTCACATCAACCAAGATCAGAATGTATAATGCAGTTAAGAATAGAATTAAGGAACCTGGGTTTTGAAATAGAAACTAGTGTATCTGGTGTAGATCTCATGTTGTCATACAGAAAATGTTTAAACTTGGCAAAGTATATATATTCAACCTATACAAATCTCAACTTCATGATGTATGCAATAAGCATAATGACAGCTAATAGTTTGTTGTAAAAATAAGATGCTTAGTAATTAGCAGAGTGCCTTTCACACAATAAAGATTCAATAAATTTAGCTATTCAATCTTGGAAGGAAGGGGAATAGGAGAACTTCTTTAAAGGTGAGAGCATTTTAACTAACTGGGCCACAATGGGCATACAAAAATATTAAGAGGGGGTTTCAAGAGACATAACTGATGTTGACAAGGACTAGGAAGAAGGTTTATGCTGAACTTATACAATAGAGGAAGAGTTCAACTGGGCTAGGTAAGGCCGCCTGAATACACACTGAAAGAAGTTTATGGTACATTGTTCCACCACTTACCAAAAGCTGTATTAAAACTTCCTACTTGGGGTGTTAAGCATTGGCCTTCAGCTCAGGTCAGGATCTCAGGGTCCTGGGATTGAACCCCGCATTGGGCTTCCTGCTTGGTGGGAAGCTTGCTTCTTCCTCTCTCACTCCCTCTATTTGTGTTCTCTCTCTAGCTGTGTTTCTCTCTGTCAAATAAATTAAAAAAAAAACAACAACAACAACTACCTTCCTACTTAACAGTAAGATTTTATGATTTGATGTGGCAGATAGGTAACCAAGTAGAGAGAGAAGGATAGGAAAACAAGAGCCAAAAAAGATTGAATCAGTCCCATGAGGATAATAGGCAAGAATATACCAATGACACATATCCTTAGAAAGCATTAATATTCCCACAAACCATTAAAATTCCACTCTTGTCCAGTGTTCAACAATGGAATAAAGTGTAAGGAAGCATCCAAGCTCAGAAAATGGTGATGGGGGACAGCTCTATTTAATTTTGTTCCCCACATGAAATTCACTTATTTCTTGGAGGAGTCATACTGACAACAGAAACTTACATTAGAACCATTGTAGTACTGTGAAAAAGTATGTGAGACAAACATTTATAAATAAATCATGAACTAGAATCTCTACATTTCCAACAACTGATATGCATAGGAAAAAGATATGTTTCTGAGTGAGATATCTACATATTTTCACCACGATTTGCTTTCTTCTTTTGATAAAATTGGAAGAACAAAAGTTGGCAGAAGAGTCCCTTAATCTGGCATACATTTCGTTAGAAATTCTAACAGGCTTATACGTGATTCACTGGAAATGTTGAAAGTCAGTGTGCAAAAGATTCTGACTTGGGCTAGTATGATCTTTGTTCTTTCAACATGGCTTTTCGAGAAATTCCACCCAAATCTGTCTGGAGGATATGAACTTAACTCTTTAAAATGATCATTTATGTGCATTTAGATGCATTTTATTGGTGCCAAAACACCTCCAAATAACCCCCACTGAAAACAAACCACTGAATCTAATCCTCCCTTTTTTTTTTGCTTTCTATAAAGTAGTAAACATTTATCCAGATACATCTACGAAGAATTTTATCATAGATACATCTTTTTCACTGAACATAGTTACACGATCACCTTACTCACAGAGAAATTTCTAAGAAGTCCCATATCACTGATCCAAATTTCTGACTTCAATTCATAAAGAAATCTCACTCTGAAGCAGCTTGATATTTGTGTCCAAAAGGTGGTTACATTTAGAATTATGACAGAGCCACTGCTTCACATTCTGATAGAAAAATGTGTGGGTTATCCCACCATTTAATGTTTGTATTTATAAGATCTGCTTTATAAATATCAGAATTCAATCAAACATCTGATCACTAGGCTACAAAAAATTTGAAAGCCTAGAAATCTATTTTTATTATGAAGTTGATTCATTATAAAAGTGCATGTTAGAAGACAGGACACTGTAAAGCTACAGTTTGGTTATGGCAACAAATAAAACATGGCACCATCTTCAAGAAGCTTCCATACTGGAAGAGAATATCTGTCAGGAACTTAGGATAGCACTATTTGCAAGGGTGAAAAAGTGGATAGGAGAGTCCTATTAAAACTTTGTGTGTGACTCACTGAAGCCAGAAGATGTCAAAACAGGCATTCTATTCACTCTACATGTCTATTAAATGAACTCTTTGGTTGATTACAAAAGTTAGAAATATGTGTAGGATATATGTCCTCTTAGTTGAAATTTCACATAATTTTAACAGACATAAATTAGAAATAAAAGAGGATGCGTATATATTTCATTTATTGTCACTGTGATACTTACCTTTAAATTGTATCTTTGTGTGGGTATGTGTATATTGTGTGTATGTTCACCTCTTCCTAGTTTTGAAGTTTAGGTGGTAATGTAGACATATAATGAAATAAAAAATAAATATTTAAAGATACTTAAGGGAGAAAGACTGGTAGAAAAATAAAGCTAAATGTAAAGGTGTTGTAAATAAATGGATGTCATAAAAATTTTATATGGTACAAAGGTAGGGTATAAATGACTTTAAATTCCCTAATAGCCAAATCATGTGATCATTTAAAATAACTGTAATGTCTAGGGGCGCCTGGGTGGCTCAGTTGGTTAGGCGTCTGCCTTCGGCTCAGGTCATGATCCCGGAGACCCGGGATCGAGTCCCACATCGGGCTCCCTGCTCTGCGGGAAGCCTGCTTCTCCCTCTCTCAGTCCCTCTGCTTGTGTTCCCTCTCTAGCTGTGTTTCTCTGTCAAATAAATAAATAAATAAAATCTTTATAAAAAAAATAAATAAAATAACTGTAATGTCTAAAAGGAACACAGGACAGAATAAAAGAAACAACACTTTTAGTTGTTCATAAAAAGCATAAATGCACTTTCATAATGCACATAAAATTATTTGATATAAAAGTCAAATGACAATCTTACAAAATCCACTGATACAAATATATTTGTATATACTAAAGGAAGCATTCCCCTATTCATGACTTACATCATGAATACAAATATTCATTCATATAGTCAACCATCCATTCATAAAATCTTGAATGAATGAATGCCTACCAAATTACTGAAGATACTCATAGCAACTGCTCTCATAGCACTTCCATTCCAGGGTGTGTGTGTGGGGGGGGGGGCAATCAGATCACTGTATATCAGATAGTAAGATAACCATAGCAGAATAAATGAGACTAAGTGGAAAGAGAATAAAAAGAGAAGTGTGTGGCTGGGCACACTCTGATAACTGGATTGCTTGGGATGATCTCACTGATAAGTGAATATTTAAACCAACAGGACAGTTGAGACATAGCTCATGTAAGAGAAAGAGGTATATAAATATTTGGGGTAAGCTCTTTGGGGCATAGTTAAATGTAAATGCAAAGGAACCAGAGTATAGCTTGAATTTTGAAGAAACTACAAGGAGCCCTGGTCTGTGGAGGGGCATACATGAGAGGAAAAGTAGGAGGAGAAAATGTCAAAGTAGGCACTGTAGTAAGTGGGCCCCAAAGGCCATGTCAAAAATGCCAAGTTTACTCTGCCTGCGATGTCATGCCCCTGGAGTTCTGAGTAGAGTGGTGACATGAGGTGACTTCTCTTTAAAAGAATTAGCTCAATGATTTTGTGACAAAGGAATGCAGTTAAAAAAGGAGAGAGGTTGGGTAAGGGTTATAGCACAGAACCAGAGAAGAGTTGATGAGCTCAGGTGAGAGAGGGGAAGAGATAAAAGTTGTTTCAATTCAGGATCTATTTTGAAATTAGAGATAAGACTAAGGTCTGAGTGTCAAGTATAAGAAAAAGGAAAAGTCAAAGATGTCTCTTTTGAACAGAAAGATAGGCACTGCAACTAACTTCAGTTGCAAGTTGGCAATTAGAAAAGCAAGTGTGAGGACTCAAGGTGCACTTTGTGGCACAGTGAGTTAATGGCATCAGATAGTTTTCTTTCGAGTCTAGATTTCAGGGAAAAGTTGCCTTTGGAGACACAATTGGAGCATCATCAGAACATATTGGAAATCTAATGGACTGGATGAATGTGCGAGGAACCAGATCATGATAGGAAGGTAATTAAAAGTAGGAGAATGCTGTCCAAAAGCCAGGAGAAACAGAAATCTCAAGGAGGGATAATTCAGTATTGCTAATAGTTTTAATAAAATGAAGAATTGCTATTATATCTTGCTATCTGGAGAAAATTGGTGACATTCAAAAAGGTGTCTCAGTTGGAGTTGTGACAAAAACCTTAACTGGTGTGCAGGACCAGGGAAAAATGAGAATATTGATTCTTTCAATGCAATTAATCCAACCAGCTCTTGCTTCATTGACAAAGCAACTCAAAACCCTATGCCATTTCTATATTACATGTTGTGTTGCATTGACCTCCATGCTTTACCATTTTAAGTGCTTCACTGTATTTTTGTTATATTTACTTTATTCTGGTAGTCATTTTCTTTGAAAGAGAACACTAATCACAATGATGCCAACATAATGCTTGCTTTTACACTGAACGTGTTCAGTCAGCTTGTCATGACTGTCTAATATTTGTTTTAGTTCTGGTCCCTAATTCTAAAATTTGTCCTTTAAATGGTCAGAATCTATTGTTTTCCTTAAGGTATAACTTTCATATCATATTAATTTTTGATTTTACTTTCAAATGCAAGCATTTTATTTGTTTACTAAACAAGTGGGACAATGAAGTCCAAGTCAATAATCCATGGTGTTTCTTTACCTTCTGCCACTCCAAAGTACTGGCTTCCATTGTGTTAAAAAATATATATATTTTTTAACACACAAACATGAAAAAGGAAATCTTTCTGGAATCACATAATAATATGCTGTAAAATAATAGAAACATCAAGCCTGTATGAATAATAGTAAAAAGCACTGAATAGAAAGACTTATAATACATTCTAACATCTATAATTTGAATGTCATATACAGTAGATTTCATAAAGCTGCTTTTCATCTCATTTTAAAAATGAGCTTTCTGTGTTTCTGATTGCACATGCTAGGAAGTTCATCCTAAAAACAATTTTTCTAGGATTTGTAAGAGAGGTGAGGACACAGAGCAAACAAACTGTGTTACCCCAAATTAGAGAGGTAGAAAGAGACAAGCACATTTAGGGAAAGAGTCAATGCTTATCAAACTAGAGAGGTGTGAGCGGAAACTTTACTGGGAGCCAGTATGGTGGTAGGAAAACCTGAACAATAATTGATGAATTGCTGGAGGCTCCCTGTGGACAACTCTGAGAGTTAAAAATCTCCAGGGAGACCCAGTCATGGGGAGTGCCCACAATTTTGTGGGCACTCACAGTAAATATTGGAGAAAAATCCATTGGTGCTTGCACAAGGGGAGGGGAAGGAGCCTTTTTGAAATATACCACAGCATTCTCTTCCTAATAGGGTCTGCCCTCAGGAGAAACTAATTAATGTGGCCCCACCCTACTGGCCTGGAAGAAAGGAAGTACCCACCTTCCCTAGGCTTAACCTTCCTGTCTCAAGTAACAGGGTGGAGTGGGGGCTACTGATACGTGAATTCATAGTCCAGAGGCACAGACGCCTAAAAGACTGATTTTTCTTAAAGATTTTATTCATTTATTTGACACAGAGAGAGATCACAAGTAAGCAGAGAGAGAGAGGAGGAAGAAGGCTCCCTGCTGAGCAGAGAGCTTGATGGGGGCCTCGATCCCAGGACCCTAAGATCATAGCTGAGCTGAAAGCAGAGGCTTAACCCACTGAGCCACCCAGGTGCCCAAGACTGATTTTTTTTTTTTATTGTGTTATAGCCACCATGTATTTTATGGTTAGCCACCATAAAATACATCATTAGTTTTTGATGCAGTGTTCCAAGATTCATTGTTTATGTACCACACCCAGTGCTCCATGCAATACGTGCCCTCCTTAATACCCACCACCAAGCTCACCCATCCTCCCCTCCATTCTAATAAAACCCTCAGTTTGTTTCTCAGTGTTCACAGTCTCTCATGGTTCATCTCTGCCTCCGATTTCCCCCAGTTCACTTTTCCTTTCCTTCTTCTAATGTCTTCCATGTTATTCCTTATATTCCACAAGTACGTAAAACCATATGATACTTGACTTTCTCTGCTTGGCTTATTTCACTCAGCATAATCTCCTCCAGTCCCATCCATGTTGATGCAAAAGTTGAGTATTCATCCTTTCTGATGGCAGATTCTCAATCACAGGACTGTAGAACTTGTCCCCTCCCCTAAAACTCACCACTATATTCTTAAAGGTCAATTACAGCAGTTTCTTTTGGGTAATACATCGTGTCTGGCTATCAAAAGAAAGATATATCTGTATACATATATATGTATATCTATATAGCTAGATATCTTCTCTATACTGAGACCAATTCAATATTCCCTTAATTGTGCTGAGAAATTTCCTTTTAGTTTTTATTTTTTTCACAAGAAAACTCTCACAGAAATTTGAAATTTTATCTGATATAAAGTATGTGATAGATTGAAATCTTTGTATGTTTGTTAAACAGGTAATTTAATAGACAGCAAGTTTAACAGTAAGGAATAGGTGATACAGAATTTCGGCGTTCTCGTTCTCCAGAATCACATTTGTGATGATCCACATATTTTCTGTACATGTTCTCATATGACCAGATGTTATTCACCTTTTAAAATTACACTTTTTCTTTAGTGGTGCCTGGGTGGCTCAGTTGGTTAAGCGACTGCCTTCGGTTCAGGTCATGATCCCGGAGACCCGGGATCGAGCCCCACATCGGGCTCCCTGCTTGGCGGGAAGCCTGCTTCTCCTCCCTCTCTCACTCCCCTTGCTTGTGTTCCCTCTCTGGCTGTATTTCTCTCTGTCAAATAAATAAAATCTTTTAAAAAAAGTAAAAAAATAAAATTACACTTTTTGTTTTCTCACAAGATGGACATTTTTCCACAAAGAGCCAACAGTTAGAACATTTCCCAGTGGATGAAAAGACAGCAACAAAGCACTTTTCAAATGAGACTGGATTTCTAAATCATCAGCCGCCTCACAAAGCTTTGTTCAAATTCATATCTCAGAATAATTGCAAATTACTACATGGCATGAATTGTCGGCGGATAGGAGAGAGATCATTAGGGCATGAATTAAGACCGAGGCTGAGGGGAAAGGAAGGGAGGAGCTGGATGCAAAAGACATTCGAATATTCTGAATCCTTCTCCCTCTAGAGATCTGCATATTAAATCTGTGTTCCTATTCTGTGCCCTCAACAGGCCTGACAATTGTAGCATTATTTCCACCTTGTGAGAGCTGCTGTGGTTAACAGTACTGCCCATATCAAGTCAAGGATTCTTCCTCATACTTCCATGTTTTAAAATGTACAGGCTTGGGGTGCCTGGGTGGCTCAGTTGGTTAAGCAACTGCCTTCAGCTCAAATAAATAAAATCTTAAAAAAAAAGCACAGGCTTTATTTCCCTATTTCCCTTCCCACAGGGAAAAAGATTCATGGGGGATTTTTGTTTTCAGGGTTAAGCCCCTCCCTCCATTCATCTCCAGGAATGATGGCTATGCTTTTACTGGGTGTTCATGAATTTGGACAGTAGTTTGGGAATACTTGGTACCTTTAAAATTTCTATCCAACCTTAAGATATGACTAAAATCTAAATTTTCGTAGTTTGTCTCAAAAAATGCCTGTCTAAATTTTTCAAGTCTAGATACCTTTATAATCTGAGATTGCTTTCGACAGTAGAAAATATTTAGTATATATTTTGCCATTTATTCACATATTATTTTTTACTATTATAAAAGCAACTGTTTTTCATAGGAAAACATTACAAAGTTCAAAATCTCAAAGAAAACCACTGAAATCACTATGAATTGAATATTTCCAATTTTTAAGATATTTATGTGGTTTATTTTTAACTACTACAAATGAAAATGTTGGCAACAAAACATTTATTTAAGTCTATATCCATATCTTTAATTACATTCTTATTTTTAATTCCCCCAAATGGAATTACTAGTTCAAAGATACACACACGTGATAGCTCATGATATATATTTCCAAATCATTAACTGCAGAGGTAGTGAGAGTGTCCAATTTCTTGGATCCTTACCCAAACTGGTTATTATTGTTAAATTTTTTTTTCCCATCTGCAGTAAAAATTGATAATCATTACCCAGATTTGAATTTTGCTGGTTAATCAGGTTGGGTATATATTCATCATATCAACTTTGCATTTATCTTTCTTGTTAATCAATTTCCAACTTACATACAGAAATAGGGGAATCTGTAGCTTTAAAAAAGGCCCTCAAAAGAGGAGCTTTTGTACAGACACTGAATTTATGTACAGGTACGTGTCTTCCCAGCTTCTGCTGTGTAGAGCTGATTTATACAGCAAATATCCACGGACACAACCTCTTCACTCCTCCCGGGTTATCTGAGCGGGAAGCAGTGAACAGCCAGACACCGATTATCCGGGGACAGCTGATCCTTGGTGCAGAGCTGACATTCTCAGTTCTAGGGGAGAGGGCAGTCTGTGCTCACAGTGATCTAGATGTTTACTTTCCTTGAGAAGTCCCCATGCGGATGAATTTTGCGACAAGGGTTCTGTAATAGAAACCGAAGTTCTTGGGGCGCCTGGGTGGCTCAGTTGGTTGAGCGACTGCCTTCGGCTCAGGTCATGATCCCGGAGACCCGAGATCGAGTCCCACATCGAGCTCCCTGCTCAGCGGGAAGCCTGCTTCTCCCTCTATCACTCCCCCTGCTTGTGTTCCCTCTCTGGCTGTGTTTCTCTCTGTCAAATAAATAAAATCTTAAAAAAAAAAAAAAAAGAATCCAAAGTTCTTAATTGCCAGTTGCAGTTTGGTCTTTATTTCACTCCAGCAAGGGAACAGGAGAGGTGGGATTGAGGATCCCAGCCTGTTCAATTTAAAAAGTGGAAGAAATTTAATTTGTTGATATCACAATTCTCCTAGGAATAGGCCAGACAGCCTCACCAGTGACAGAGTCCGTTTTTCCAAAAATGCATTTCTTCAGTAGAGAAGGATTTTATCACAACAGGAATGAACACACCCACGTGGAACTTCTGAAGCTCCAAATCCTCCTTTGAATTTCATTTCCAAGGTCATTTACCACTTGCATCCTGTTTAGAACAGGGAGTTTTATCTTCCAATACGGAATTAATGCATTTCCTCACCGGAACTATGTTTTATTATACAGTTTTACCTACTCATATCTTTCCAGTTATGTCCAGAGACACAAACCATAATTGCAACCACAAAGAATTTCATGACAGAAAGAATTTTAGAGCTGACCTGACTCATTGCCTCAGTTTGCAGGTTCTAAAAGAAATTCCTCACCGGGTATGTTGACATGGTGACATGGGTGTCTTCCACAATAAATAGTGCTGCATCTCAGCGAGGACTGTGTTGCAGTTCATCTATTTATCCCTAAGGCTTACTGTGGCACTTGTCACCCACCTAGAAGGGGTTATTAAATAGCTATGGAATATGAGCCTTTCTCAAAGTTGAACAGAAATTCTTGGATGGTATCAAATTAGAGTAGTATAATAGCAGATATTTTATTATGATTACAAAAGCAATTTCTGTTTATAGTGAAGAAAAAATTATTAGATACTGATTGTAGTTCCACATAACAGGCACAAAATGTAAGAATCTTGCTTTTTATAGAACACTACTGAAAACATCTTAAAATATTGGTATGTATAATCTTACCAGGAAAATACTCCCCTATTTGGTTGCTATCTTGATAGTTGTATCATCTTCCTTCTTAGAAATATAAAGAAATTAAATGAAAATTAGCCTGACTCTACCCACCAAAAACTCATTCACATTTGAAATTTCTTCATCTATCAAAAACATGCGAAGTTTCAATATGTAAAAATGAGGAGGGGAGTTGGTTTAAATGAATATGCAGTTTTGTGTTTTTCATGAAATGTTAGCTTGCAAGAGAAATGGCAGAACAATTCCAGAAAAATATGCCAGACTAATCAACAGATCAAGGCCTGGTGCAGCAAAATATCATAGCTTCTCTCATCTTGTCTGGAAGATCTTAATGTCATTCCCTGTTCAATGAATAGCAATTTTTAGACATCATCACATTCATTTATTCAGTCAATGTTAACTGAGCACTTACTAGGTGTAGATACAGAAGTTAATAAAGCACATTTAGTAACCTCAAGAAGGCCAGAGTACTTTGGCACAAGACAATTACATGGTGGCTGGTTAGGGAGGGAAGAGCAAGAAGGGGTTGACATTATGGCCACATCTAATCTAGCTTGAGTTTATTAGTAAAGTCTTCTCAGAACTCATGCCTAGCCAAGTTATGCCCAAAATAAAATGACCACTAACCAAACTGTAAGTGGGTTTGCCTAGGATGCTCACGCTCTGAGATACAGTGTGATTCATCTGGGGAGTTAAAATAAAACCAAATAAAAAAACAATTACAGCTGTATCACAATTGTTAAAATGTATTCAGGCAGAATTCTAGAACTGATCACGAGACCTTGGGCGAGTCACAGACTCTCTGAGTCTTTGTTTCCTCACTAGCAAATGTAGATAATATTACAGACCTCACAACGCTATGATGAGGATTGAAAAAGATACTAAAAATAAAGATGGCTAGCTCAATTACTTCTCCTGGAAAAATGATACCAAAGGAATAAAAGTTAGACTAAGCTGAATCATGTAAGCAAAATGTAAGATACGACAGATGCATAAGGAGGGCATGGATTCTTTTTTGTGAGTACATATAAGGCAGGTCAAAAGATATATACTGATATAATAAAAATATATACAAAGATACAAAGTAAATATATCTTCTGATACATAAATGTAACATATACTTAATATATAAGATGTGTAATGCAATTTGACATTAAGTATATACTATATTTTTTCCTAAAAAGATTTATTTGTTTGTTTATTTATTTATTTATTTATTTATTTATTTGACAGAGAGAAATAGAGCTAGAGAGGGAACATAAGCAGGGGGCATGAGAGAGGGAGAAGCAGGCTTCCCGCTGAGCAGGGAGCCTGATGCGGGGCTTGATCCTGGAACTCCAGGACTATGACCTGAGCTGAAGGCAGCCGCTTAACGACTGAGCCACCCAGGTACCCCCTATAATATATATTAAATACAAAATATACTGCATTTCCTGTAATTGAATGCCATCGTGTAATAGGGAAAATATTACTTTAAAAATCAACAATGTCATGAACATCATAAAGAAGAAAACTGGTTGCTAATATTTATGGAGATCTCAGTGTATATAAGAAACTGAGCTTGAAAGCCTTATGTGCTTTCTTCACTTGTTTTCACATAAATGCTGTCAGGTAGGTGTTACCCCCATTTTACAAATAAGGACATTGAAGGTCAAGGAATTAAAAATACAACTCTAAAAACATGAAATTTTAGAGCCAGAATTAAACCCCAGGTCATATCTTTAACTATTCTTTTTGTTAAAACAAAACAAAACAAAGACAAACAAATAAAAAGCCCAAATGGAATAAGGAAATCCTAATTGGTTGGTGGGAGAGGTGAGATTCTGCCCAAAGCTTTGGAGAAAATGGTTTCCTCCTGCCTCCCTGATTGCCTCTGTTCCTCTCTCCCTCCCCGCTCCTTCCTTCCTTCCTTCCTTCCTTCCTTCCTTCCTTCCTTCCTTCCTTCCTTCTTTGAGACAATATCATTGTTCATATTTAAGGGCTGTGATTTACAAATTCTCTCAGCATATATTTTGCTTAAAATTTAATCTGGGGTTCAAATATCAAAAACCCAGAATTAGGATGAGGCAAATGAAGTCTTCATTTCGGAGGCAATGCCAAAAATACTCAGTAGTGAAGATAAGTAATATTTAATGTAATACTTTAAAATATAAAAACATCCATAATCCATGATGAACAATTTCTCAACAATTTAAATCAAGGTAGGCTCTGACATTCTTTGCCTCATTTTACCTCCTTCATGCTTATGATAGCTATGGTTCCAATAAAACAGTATCAACAAAACGAAGGGCTACTCTGGGAGCCATAGGTAACCTATTTGATATATTTTTTAAAAGATTGCACTAGATAGTCCTTATGTCAAATACTGGGTTTTTTGGCATCCCCATTCAACTCTGTGCCCAGGGCTAATGCCTCACTCAGTTCATCCTAGTCCTACCTCAACAATCTCAAGAGAAATCCCAGTGATAACACTGATCCCAATGTAGTGCCTTGGGTTAAAGTGGGGTGAGGGACCCAAAAGCTTCCCCAGTGGAACTTGGTTGGATCTTTTTCCACCGTCCCTAGTCCCGTTCCCACCACACCACACCTGCAGAAGCTGAGGTCCTCAGATCTGAAGACTGAGGAACTTCAGGGAACATCTAAAACTGGATAGCATGCAATCTGAATACCTAATTAGGAAAAAGAAAGCATATTATCCTGCTTTATTACTCCATTACAGCATAGATGAAATTTAAATGATAGGAAAACAGTTGCTTTGCAGCTACATCTTGAGTCTCAAATCGCACTTCTTTTTTGTTCCACTGGCATCTTGTTTTGTTTTGTCATGTCTTCATGTTACATTTTTATTTCAAATGCAGTAAATGGTGTGTGTGTGCGCACGCACGTATGGGTGCCCACAGACGGTCTGACACTAAGATTTGTTGAACCTCCTTCAGGTTGGCATTTACTTAATTGAAGTTGAAAGAAATATTGGAATTATGAGTGTATTTCCTCCTCAAAAATCCCTCCTTGAGAAGAAAGAACAGTGATTCCAAGAGCAGACCAGAGGTGAGCACGCACGAGCGTCTGTGGGACCCTTGCGTTTTTATCCCTGACACTCTTCAGAGGACTTGATCTTCACTTCTCCTCCTTGGGACTGACTGGCTGATACTCACCTTTCTTCTGTTTAATAGGTGTTTCCACACACACAGCCTGTGATTCTTACTGTGGGGCCACACAGCAGCCTATTGACACCCACAGGCCCGATCCCTTTCCCACCCACATCAACCATATGCACCCCAGAGACAGCTGCAAAGATGAGATCTTTAGTTGAAAGACTCTCAGCATTTTTTTTCTTTGCCTAAATGCAATTTTCTCAGCCACGAGTTACCTCTCATTGGTTCCAAAACCTCTAAAACTCTAATCCTTGGAACCTTGGCAACACAATTCCCATAATTAGGATGTGCTCCCCCAGTCATCTATTTAAATGTTCTGTTACAAGAAAATGATACCCCACCTTCTTAAATAGAATGATAATAACTTTGAAGACTTTCATTTCTGATGTACCACACATCACAAATTACCTCTATTTCATAGGTAAGTTGGGGACTTATACACCCTTGAACCAAGAGCAGTCTGCTAAATCTCTACCCTAGTGTGCAAAATATGTGTATCTATCCTTTAATATAAGTAAAAGAGATACCACAGTTCAATTTGTTAATAGTATACAGAGGGACACAATCTATGCTCTGGTTTACCACTTAAAGGCTATGTAAACTTTGACAGTTTCTCAGGAAAACAAAAGCCAAGGATGTTCTTATACTTCCCATAAAGGATTATTATGAGTATAAGTTGCATTCACGTCCAAGATTTGAGGGCTGAACCAGTATTCATTGGCAATACTTAATTCTGTGACCCTACCTTCAAAGAGGACAATGGGACCACTTGCTGAGTACGTGTGCAATGTGGTCTCTAAGTGACAAGGTCACAGCCTGATCATTTTCCCCACGGATAAGGCTTCTGATGGTTAACACTGAATGTACAGAGTTATCAGAGCAAAGGTACAAGAAGTGAATAAAGTTGGCAACAACCAGGAGTAATTCCTAATCACTGAGTGATTATTTAGTCTTTAGATTTATTTAGATTATTTTAGTCTTCACCTTTTGGGGAGAGGGCAAGATTATTATTTTGGAGTGGACACACAGACTATTATGTGTGTCAATGGAAATATACAGAGTAAGAAGAAACATCCACAGGTGTTGATTTCTGAGGGCGTGCAAAAGATGTTCCGAACCCTACTGCCGGCTTAGTCTTTAAAACGTGTATACCTCATAGTAAACAGGGTGCTCTTTTCCAGTGGGGAGCTGGAGGAGACATAACTCCTTATTTATTGTCTGTATCCATGTAATAACCATTTTCTGAGCTTCTCTACCCCTCAGGCTGTTGAATAGGTGGTAGGGATATAAAAGCTGTGAGTCTCTGATCCTCAATGAACTAATAATGCCCTAAAGATAAATGACTTGTAAACTAGCAAGTTCAGTAGACGTATGATGGGAGCAGAGAGTGATGAATCATAATGCATAAATGTATCTTTTTCAAAGAACTTTCTTGTCTGTTCACTCCATCATCACCCCCAACCCATTAAGGTGTATTGTGTGCATGCACTCGTTGTCCACAATGGGCATTTGCTCTACTTTATAGCTGCCTCACAACCTCCAGTATCTTCCTCCCGTCATTTGGGGACCTTCCTGCCCTGGTTTACACTTCCATCTTTCTTCCCAAAGGTTTGAGTTAGGTGTCACGGTGAATCTAAAATACTGATTTTTTTTTCTTTTTCTTTTGTTTTTCCAAATGAACTTTCTTAAAAATTCTATTTTGTAAAACCATCTTATTTTTATTTTATTTTCCACAAGTTAATCTATTTTTGCAACTTTACTGAAATATGGACAAGTGGAAATTGTATGTATTTAAAGGTATACAAGTGATATATATACACATAGTGAATATATAGAGTATATATATTCATTATATATAGTATATATATATATATATATATTGAAATGATTACCACAATCAAGCTAATTAACACATCTATCATCTCCCATAGTTATCCTTGTGTGTGTGTGGTGAGAACACTCGAGATCTACTCTGTTGGAAAATTTCAAGTATATCATAATACGTTAGGTCTCCAAGACTTATTCATCCTATATAAAGTTTATTATCATTGGTCAATATCCCTCATCCCCCACTCCCTACCTCCACAGCTCTGGTAATCACCATTCTACTCTCTGTCACTTATGAATGTGACTATTTTTTTAAGGTTCCACATATAAATTAGAACGTGATATTTTCTGTGTCTGACTTATTTCATTTAGCAGGATTCATTTCTCCATTAAATCATCAGAAATTTTTTGAACATGTGCTCTGTGCTGAACACGGACCTCAATGCAAAGCCTTGGAAAGACATTCAACAGAATGTGGCCTTCCTATCTGTCCTTTACTATCCATGTGACCTTGAGAAGAGTTACTGAATCCCCAAATCCCAGGTGTCTTAGCTTATTAACATCCTTATCACTCTCAAAAGTGTTCTAGTTTAGATGGTAAATAATAAGGATGGTTTCTGAGGATAAGTGCTCCACAAATTTCTGTTAAATTACTACAGAAATTGAGACAGACTATGAGAATACCTGACATTTAACTCAGTCCTTTGGGGAAGAAAGAACTGGGATTAAGTGGATAGAAGCAAAATCAACAGGGATTCCTCAGCTGGGGATTTTTTGTTTTGTTTTGGTTTGGTTTCAGTAAACTGTTGTTTTCTATAAATGAAGTATTCTTCCCACCTAGTGTTTCCTCAAGGAAGGCACTTGGGCTGTGTTGCTACAGGTGCAGTTTCTAGAACCTTCACAAATATTCACACTTGGGGTGCCTGGGTGGCTCAGTGGGTTAAGCCTCTGCCTTCAGCTCAGGTCATGATCTCAGGGTCCTAAGATCGAGGCCCGGCGTCTGGCTCTCTGCTCAGCAGGGAGCCTGCTTCCTCCTTTCTCTCTGCCTGCCTCTCTGCCTACTTGTGATCTCTCTCTCTGTCAAATAAATGAATAAAATCTTAAAAAAAAAAAAAAACACAAATACTCACACTCACTCACACACACACACACACACACACACACACAGAGGCTTCAAAGCTAAAAATGAAGAATCTTTTTGGCATCTTCACCCCAAAATCAGATACTCAAACTTTTTACTATTTATATATCCAAAAGAAAACATTTTGGGGAAAAAAGGAAATTTTTTGTTAAAATGCCTGATTTTGCACCTTTATAATTGACTTTAAAACTTAATGATATATTTCCCACTTTGTCATCAAAGTGTGTCAGTTGAAATTAATAGTAATTTGTTCACAGTGCAATTATGTTTTGACAAATAAATTAATAATGAGCCATGCAAGTTTTCTATAAACATAAATTATTTATTTTTTCAGTTAATAACTGGAATCTCTGTCTCAACATGTCCATGTGTTTCTCTGTTCCCACAAAGAAGTGGCATTTTTTAAAAGTCTGTGAGTGAACAAATAGACTAAAATAAAGGAGATCTAAATAAAATTAATGCAAAATCCAAACCCACTGAAATCTGTCTTTATTCAGGCTAATATGCTAAAAAAATGAGTTCACTTCCTCTTGCCAAAAGACTCGGTCTAGATTCACAAGTTATTCAATTGCTTTGAGTTCTACTCTATATTTATGATTTATGTCTCGACTGCTTCCAAATCAGAAGAAAGGCAGCTTGCCACAGAGACATAAATGTAAATGCAGTTGTAGAAACACATAGAGACATACTTATCGATGTAGATATCTACAAATCCATGGGAAAGTTAAAAGGAAAGAAAAGAAAAGAAGAAAATTTATGTGAAATTTATTTGACACTCCCCAGCAGCCAAGATAAAAAGGGAAAAAGAATTGATCAAATAGTAACAAGTTTTCTCAAATGCATTCCATAGAGGATTAATCATGATCTGTGCTGATAGGCTGTCCACTATGTAATGTATGGAGGTAAATTCGCTTGCCAATCGTATCTTCAGGGTTCTCTCTAGAAGATGACAATGATCAGTACTTGTATTGTCTTTCTAATAAGAGACAAAAATGATAATTTATATTCCCAAAGTGATAGTAATTTGACACCAATCAGCCCCCTTTTCTGTTCTTATGATCTGGGTGTTCTTAGGGCAACCAACCACTCTTCACTTAAAATTACTGGGCAATAATAACAATTCAATGGATTATTATCAGACCCATCATGACCATGAACCAAGGAGTACTTTATGAGCTATAAAGTTTTATGCAGATCTCCGCAGCCATTACTGCCACTGCTGTGCTTATGAAAGCATGTGGGTGGGGAAGGTCAGAGGGAGATGAATACACACAACTGAAACACATTTTTGTGGTCCCCTGAGCCAACTTTTCTCAAGCTCTTCTAATTCAACATGTATCCTCAGCACACTTCACAAAGCCCAGACTCCGCAAACCCCATGTTGAATCATTCATTGACTCCTTTGGCCACACCCTTCTGTGAGGACAAGCAGGGTCTTTGGTCAGGGAGTTCTGGGGGGCAAGTAACTTCCCCCCTTGGCTCTGGTCATCACAGAAGATGACAGAGTGCTGATGAGATTCTGAACAGCACACGAAGCCTTCTCCTGCCCCTGTTTCCCTGATTCTGTCTCTGCCTTCTGTCTCACTTCCTCTCATGTGCCTCTTGTCCTAAAAGAAGTTAAGACAAATTACTTTTCAGGGGTGCCTGGGTGGGTCAGTTGGTTAAGCATCTGCCTTTGCTTCAGATCATGATCCCATGGTCCTGGGATTGAGCCCCAGGTGAGGCCTCCCAGCTCAGCAAGGGGTATGCTTCTCCCTCTCCATCTGCCCCCTCTCCTTGCACTCTCTCTCACACTCTATCTCAAATAAATAAAAATTTTTAAAAATGTACTTTTCAATTTTTAAAGATGAGATGGGTTATTTCCTTATTTGGTGTTCAGTATCCTAAAGGCTTTTTAAACACACAGCCTTACATCATAGTCTGGGGAGATCTCTGTGAGCTTCAACAATTTTTATTTGGGAAAATAGGTAGGGATATATTCTATAAGCCACAATATCCGTTTTAATAATAACATTTATTGAGAATTGTCAGATATGAAGCTGGGTTCTAGACAGTCATTATTCTGTGTAATGCTTTCAAAAATCCTATCAGATGGGGTCTACTATTACCACATTTTACACATTTAAATGGAGACTTTAAAGAAAGCCAGACTCAAAGCTTTAATGTCACTTGTTAAGAGGAGCTTTCCCTTATACCCTAAATCACCCCTAAGTCATCCTGTATCAAATCACCCCCACTTAATTGCTTTATTAGAATCTGCATTTTTTTATGGGCTTCTTCACTGTATATCTTCCCCAAAAGAATACAGGCTCCTGAGGCAGGAATGATGCCTTTCTTGTCCACCTTTATCTACAGTGCCTTGCATGTGACAATATAGGCACAAAACAAAATGTTGAATTAATGAATAAATAAATAAATGAATAAATGATTCTGAAGTGCAGGCATTTAAGAATTCCCCTTCCTCTGCAATCTGTTAGGTCGCATATATGTATGTATGCATTGTAGCACAAAGCAGGCATTAAGCAAATTATGAATGCCTCTTGTGTGCTAGGATGAGTTTATTTCAAATGGAGAGCAAGAACATAAAATCAGTTTCTATAGGTCACCAAAGACACTCGTAATATATTCCTGAAATGAGAAATAGCTTTGGAATTTATGTGGCCACTTCATGATATTCAGCCCTTTGATCCCTGAAGCCTCTCAGCTCTATTCAATCCAATCACGGCCCAAGAGCGTAAGACAAAATGAATTGTGCCAATAAATATTTACTTTCATCTCTTTTCTATATGCCTAGAGTGCTGCTTCTATCTAAACTCTTCTAAAGGTGGAAATTAAGTTCATCATTTGAATGGCTTTGTGAACAGGCAAGTGAAAGAACACATTTCTAAGCACTATAGTTATCTTCTATATATTACTATGTATGAATTGCTTCCGAATTACTTAAAACGCGGGTGTCTGACTTTAAGTGATGCAAAGGCTGAAGTTAAAAAAACCAACAAACTCAACTAATGCATCATTATACAGGTGGAGAACACACCTCCTCTTCCTATTATCTTTTGGTACAGAAAGTGCTGGGCTACTTTTTCAGCACTTTTCCCATGACTTGTATGTCCCTAATGACCAGCCTCAACTCAACACACACACACACACACACACACACACACACACACACACACACACCATCTTTCTCTGGCTCATCCTTCTCTGGTTCATGGTTTAACTTACAGAAGAAAGTCTTCTCCGACCAGTGCCCTTCCCACACTGTGCAGGTGCACCCCCTGTACCCCCACCCCTGCCATTCCCACACCACTTTTTTCCATTGCATGTAGCACAGTCTACTGATTTTATGTTTCACTACTTCCTCATGGGAGGTGAGTTATAGCAACAGCTATATCTTGTTCATATCTGTATTCCAAGTACCTAGTTCACTGCTTGATGCATAATAGGTTTTAATAAATATTTGCTGAATAATTAAAGGGTGAGAAGATTGAGTCGCATTCCCTTCCTGGAGAATGGTGAATGGTCAATGAGACTGGATAGAAAGTATCCCATGAAATGCCTCCTGGTGTGACTTGGATGTCCATTCCCTACCACCCCGTGGACACTGAGCTTGAAACCCTGAGTGAACCCACAGATGCAGGGTGAGGCACAAAAGGCAAAGGGAGAGCAGAGTTTCCCAGAATATTTCTTTGACAAGGAAACATGGGAATTGAAGGGATCGATTACCCTCGAATGGTAAGAGAGACCTTTTAGGTAGAACTTCACCCAGGAAAAATGTTTTAGGCAAACTCCAAGGCAGTATGTGACCCTCTCCCCAGGGCTATGACAATGCGACAGCCTATTGCTTTGAAGAATATGCGTGTTAAAAAGAGTGAGGCTCCTTAAACTTCACCTTTCACAAAGTTCCCAAAGGAGAAGGATAGGAAATTAAGTAAAAAAGGCTTGACCAGAGATGGGGATATTAAGGAAGTACAGACAGAAGGAATGTGAATCCTTTGGGGGTAAATCCTTTGTGGTGGTGGTCCAGTCCTTTATAAAGAAGTAACAATTCCACAACATACTGGCATGGGTCATGGACCAAATTAGACCCAGAATTGAAGCAGTGATATCAAATTACCAAGGCAATAAAAGATAACTTTCTAATAATTGCATGGTTAATAATTCAGCCATTTTCTAGGGATAGGGAATTAACGTTTACAGTAAACATGTGCATACATACCTACTTTATGTATTTTTCTAGTATGTAAATTGAATATAATGCCCTCAGCAATACAGTTTCTTTCTTGACACTGGATCAGTCATACTTTGATTATATAAAGTTTTGAACCAAGTCTGTTAACCTCTTTTTTTTTTCCTAACCCCTTTTTCCATTCTTCTTGCCCCAGGCTCATATCATTTGGCCCATCACCAACCCACATAGAGGTCTTTTAATCAGTCTTGTTTGAATTACATCTATACAACTTTCTATGTGTTGGTTCCTCCCTAAAATTCCTACCCTAACCATTCTTCATATGACTAATTCCTTCTCATCCTTTGAAATATAGCTCATGTATTATTCTATCATTTTTTTTCTGGGAAAATTTTCCTTCTACAATTTTGGAATAATGCCTCAATTTCCTGGTTCTCATACCATTTATGGAGATGAATCCTACTTTATTTACCCGTAATTTTTCAAAGGACATCTACACCATTTTTTACGTTTTCTTTATTACAATAAATCTTCAGTGAAACCTATAACTCATAAATTTGCATGTTTATGTAGAAAGCTCTGGATCAGCTTAAGTGCCATTAAAATCACCTGCTTACTGAAATAATTTACATATGAAGGTGTCTGGGACTGTTTAAACATTGTAATTGCTTCTTTGCTGTTTGGGAGGTAGTGATTTCAAGTTAGTTTTTATTATTATATTTTTATAGAGAATTACATATTTCATGTAGTCTTTACATTTTTTATTAGATTCTCTGGGTCTGTGTTTATTTTCTCATCTAACTCATCATTTTATATATTTTTTACTCTTTGTTACTTGCTATAGACTTGTTTTAATAATTGTGGGATTATTTATCAATTCTATTTTATAATTTCTAATAAATTAATTTCTATCTTTATCAATTTCTCATGTTTTCCACACATAATCTCTTTTAGTCTATTATAAAATTCTTGTTGGAAGATCAATTAATTTATTTTTGTGATCTCTTATTATGAAATTCACATCTTTAAGTCACACATTTTCCTCTGAATATAGCTTCAGCTCTTGTAGGATTCAGAGGGGTATTTTTATTATTGTTATTATCCAGGTATTGGCCTACAGCAGTTTTAATTTCTTCTTGGACATTTGAGTTTATTGTAAGATTTATTTTCTCAGTTTGCAGTATTTTCATGTTGATAAGTTTGTGCTTACTTTAACTTACATTTAATTTAGTATATCTTTACTACTATTTTAAATTTTATCATTTATTTGCACTTATAGTTTTGCTCATTTGTATCTAATTGGTATTTCAAAGATTGAAGACCTATTAACCTCCTGTTTCTCATATATTCACACTCACATAACACACATCTGGGTACGTGATTACATGTGTGTATAGACAGGCAAGTAAAGAACTGAGTAATAACATAGCAGGGATTATGTTTAGGGAATCAGAGAAAGATAATGCTTTCTCCCAGCCACATACGCCTGTGTAGAATTATTACATTTTTTTAAAGATTTTATTTATTTGACAGAGAGAAACACAGCCAGAGAGGGAACAAGAGCAGGGGGAGTGAGAGAGGGAGAAGCAGGCTTCCTGCCAAGCAGGGAGCCCGATGTGGGGATCAATCCCGGTCTCCAGGATCATGACCTGAGCCGAAGGCAGTCGCTTAACCAACTGAGCCACCCAGGCGCCCCGAATTATTACTTTTTATGTATTTTACTTCTTATATTCTGCATGATATAGCCCTTTGTGTAATATTTAAAATATTTTTTCTGAACAGAGAGAATTATTGCAACTCTCTTTTTCTATATGTGATTACTGATATTATTTCACATTAAGTTTCTTCACTCAACATGTTCATTCATTCAGCTAGTATTCACTGAGTGCCTTCAGTGGGCCAGGTATAAATGGGCGATACAAGAAAACCACAATGGACATCACAGACCTAGTGGCCACCAATGGTCTTCTGATGCCACAGATTCCATATCACTGAGGAGTATTTGGTTTGCATGGGCTGATTTTATCCACCTTTTAATTAATTGGATGTATTTTTCATCCTACAACACTCTAAAAGCTTATTCCTTGTACAAATTTCATGTACAAATGAGGTGGGAAGGTGTGTATCCTCTCTGTAGGTGACATGGTTCTTCTATATGGTTTCGTAATTTTTATTTGTCCTTGAATTTCAATAACCTCACCAATTTAAATCTCAATCTTGATATTTTTATGATTTTTCCTAAAATACTACCAATGTCTTGCCCAATATGCCCTTGGTCCATCTGAATTTAACTGTAGATGCGGAGAGTTTCCAGAATGCTGCAGTTTCCCATCTCAAAACTTGGATTCGTTCTTCTTCCTTTTCTTGAAGGTTTCATCCAGCGCCCGGACAGTGTTCACTCGGTGGCTCACCATCCTGGCATGGAAGAATTGATGCCACCAAAATCGACTTCAACAATGGAAGGTGGGAGTCAGCTCAATGCCCCAGCCTACCGTCTCCTGGTGGGATTATTCTGAGGTGCACTCCTTGGACCTCAGGGCCCATAGTAGAAACCAGTTCATTAGCATATTCTTCACTTTCCCACTATCCTCTCCTCCTCCTTGTGTCCTGAGAGATTACCTCTCCAATGAACTATGTACGTGCACCTATGTTTTTGTCTCAAACTAAGGCAAATACTAGGTGCACATTAAAGATTCATGTATTTCTCAACTTCAGAAAAAATTCTACTCTATGTTTTGCTGTGATTTCTTTGGTTATTTTACTTAAGAACTGCGATCTTCATGCAAGCGTCTCACTACTTTAGAGTTCATTTCATCTCTGACTGCTTTCCTCTTGGCCCATTTCAGCTACATTTCATTGGATGTTTTTCAAAATTCCCTTTCACATAACTGCTTCTATTTCTGCAAGTCGATTCTATTCATTGCTGTTACTGGTGTGGGTTTAAATCCTCCAGTATAATCTGTTTTAATTTCTTTCCTTAGTGCTACCATTTGCCACTTCATCTCAAGCTCCTAACTTAGGATCTCCTGTTCTAGAGACTTTTGTCTTGGGTTGGGCTCATTGGAAAGTGGAGTCTGAGAAGGAGTTTAGCATGAAGTATGTGTATTAGTGGTGCTCTTGGGTCAACACCTGTAAAAGTCAGGGGAATACACTGGGGATGGGAGGAGGGAAAAGTTAAACTCGGGTGTAGTTCCAAAGGACAGCACTGGCTAATCTCAAGAGGAGTTCTTTTTTTTTTTTTAATATTTTATTTATTTGACAGAGAGAAACACAGCGAGAGAGGGAATACAAGCAGGGGGAGTGAGAGAGGGAGGAGCAGGCTTCCCGCTGAGCAGGGAGCCCAATGTGGGATTCATCCCGGTCTCCGGGATCATGACCTGAGCCAAAGGCAGTCGCTTAACCAACTGAGCCACCCAGATGCCCTGAGGAGTTCTGGAGCTACAAAGATTCATTACTAATGTCCTCTATGAGGCAAAATAGCCTGGCCTTTATACTTCTAGCTGGATTGGTCAGCAGCTGTTGACCACCCTGGGGAGGCTTGAATAAGGTCTAAGTGCCCTTGAGGCTGAGGCCACCCCAGGCTGATGACCCTCCCTGTAGACACTCCTACCAGCTCCAGGATCCAGTCCCTGCCTTGGGAAGAACGGAGTGGGGGGAGGGCAGCACAGCTCAGAGTCCATCATTCTTCATTCTCCAATCATCACTTTTTTAAGGTTTTTATTTATTTGAGATAGAGAAAGACAGAGAAAAGCGGGGTAGGAGCAGAAGAAGCAGCAGGCTCCCTGCTCAGCCCAAGTAAGGCTCAATCCTAACACCCTGGGATCATGACCTGGGAGCAGACCCTTAACTGACCAAGCCACCCAGGCACTCCTCCAACCATCATTTTTAATTCATTTTCATTTTCATTTCTTTGAGGGTGCAGGTGAATATCTGCTTCATATTTTCTTTATTTCTTTGAATAGCCCCCTTGAAGCACCGTGGTTTTTCATCTTCATTATGAATTTGGTGTTTCTTTCTTGTGGGCACATGTGCGTTTGGTACCTTCTTCTTGATTAATCATCTCCGCTTGTCATTCATTACTGAAGGGGCAGCTTTTTCTGAGCTGTCTCTTTTCCCTGAATGTTCTGAATGAAATTCTTTTAATTTGCTCTCCCTTTGCCTGGACACTGATTCCATTTTATTCTCTGGACATTTATACTAAAGGAGGAGATAGTGACAGTGTGTGTGTGTGTGTGTGTGTGTGTGTGTGTGTGTGTGTGATTAGATCTCAGGAAGGGAGAGTATGGATGGAGCAGTCTCCATGTTAAAGCTGCTTGTGACCAGGATCCTGCCGCCACAAGTCATTCCCGAGCCTGAAGCCCATGTCCTGCAATTTACTGGTGGTGCTCTTGGGTCAACACCTGTAAAAGTCAGATTCATTCTTCAGCTCTTAGTCTAGTTCAGTTCATTCAGCAGAAGTTACTCCTCAGAAAGTTGTTCCCAATTCCTGGAACCAGGTTAACTCAGCTGTTGTAAGTACCAACAGCAGGTCTCAGTGAGAGGTTGAAAACAATTAAACAGATTTTTAACAAGGAATTATTTGCCATTCAATCGATCATCCTTAGGAATATAAGGCTGACTAGGACACAGCACGTGTTTTTAATACTCTCTGCCATTTTATTTTTACATGTTTTTACAGCACTTAGCACAGTTCCGATTTCACTTACTTTAATATAATTTTTTATTGGTCTAAGTCTGTCACTACAAATGAGATCAGAAACCAGATCTGTTTACTCACCACCATATCTCAGCACTTATCACAATACTCAGTATCCGTGGGTGCTCAATATTCCAGTGGAATGTAATGTATGAGTAAATGAAAGAATTTAAAAAAAATATGCGGGATACCAAAAATTGGTTCCTTAGATTTCCAAATCCATATAACTATTTATGAACACTTCTGTTTTGAAAGCAAGTTTACTTTGAAAAACGCAAATGTTTTTCAAAGTAAACTAAAAGCCATCATCAAATAGCTCCCAGAGATCTGTGGCACTTAATACCTCTATTGGAAAGAGGTATCATGCATAGTCCTTGGCTTTGAGGGGCTTTTAACCAGAGATGAAACACCTTCCAGACCAAGAATACATCTAAAGAAGGGCCCACCAGTCACAATATCAGAAAATTCATGTGTATTCATCATTCTGGTGAATGTTTAAGGTAAGTAGATGAGAAAATGTACTCATTT
The DNA here is from genome assembly GCA_004023965.1 of Spilogale gracilis. Classification (NCBI taxonomy): domain Eukaryota; kingdom Metazoa; phylum Chordata; class Mammalia; order Carnivora; family Mephitidae; genus Spilogale; species Spilogale gracilis. The sequence goes on from PITA01012328.1 coordinate 29,825, forward strand.
CTTATCAATACCTTCAGGTTAGTAAGAGACAATTGGGATGTTTTAACATTAAATCAGTTCATCATAAAAGTGTTAGAGTGATTTTCCAGGTCATTGGAAAAGAGTACTTTTGCCTTTTTGTTTTGTTACGTCTTTGGTGAAACACCCTAAAATCACCCAAGAGGAATTGACCTTTCAAATTTCCTGTTACAAAAAGAACATTGGGCTTCTCCCAGCCTTCAAAGAGTTTTTACTGGTAAAATCTGCCCACACTAATTTTTTCTTCTAAATTTGCATTTTTTCAAAACAACTGCATGTTCTCTGTATTATAAAATCTATGTCCAAGCCTAAGACAGATCAATTATCTTCACTGGTGATGTCTGAATTATATTTATGTTCTGGTAACCTGAGAAATATCTCACATTGCCCATAAAGGTCTGTGAATGTCAAATACTTTGAAATATTTTCCAAAAAGAAACTGATGGTCTTATAAAAGCCTTTATTTTGTTCTAAAAAAAACCCCAAAAAACAAAAAAAACCAAAAAAAACCCCTCAATTCTGCCTCCCTGGAAAATAATTGAGTGCTTAGTTTATATGTTCTGACCATCCATCCTTTTTCCCCTGGAGCTCTTTTCCTTCCCAGACAGCATCTTGTTCCTTTCATTATCTCTCAGCCTGAATATTGCAATTCCCACGGAAAGTGTGATTTTTGTCCTCAATGCTAAATTGCAAACCCCTTTAAAAAACGAAAACTCACTCTTTTAAAGAGCTTACATTTTAATCCTTCTTAAAAACATAAACATCATCCTTCTCTGATAAGCACACTTTTCATGTAAGCAGGGACCCATTATATGGGGTGAGAAGTTCACCGCCAGGTCATTCATCACTTTAGTACCAGAAAATAACTAATGAGTGCGACATCGTTTCTGAGAAGTCTACATGAGCCATTCTGTCGTTTGTTATTTCTACTTCGGAACTCTTATTCTCATTTCTTTAGTTTTGAGCATGACAAAATGTTTTTATGTTCTTGATCATTACTCTTACTATGCTAGATGAACTTACTAAAACATAAAGACTAACCAGCCAATTCATGGAGGGAATGGGAAGGGCTTGAGTTCCCAAAGAGATGAAGGGACTTTATCCAGTACATTAATCAGCGTTCTTAGTTGCAAGCAACAGAAATGAAATAGGGCAAATTTAAGCAAAAAAAAAAGGGGGGGCGTATTAAACAGTTCTCTGAGAAGGTGAAAAGCCATATTTGGGGGTAAATAGTCAAGAACAATACCTAAAATCAGGTCACAGAACTGGTCTACTGGAAATTAGTACTGTCTCTGTGGCTAGGTAAATATGAAATAGCTTGCACTGGCAATCCTCCTGGGGCTCCCCATCAGCTACTGGACTCTGGGAAGATAACTAGTAGAATCCCAACCATTACCATCCCTCGAAACCCGAAGCATAGCCTCTGGTCCTTCTCACTGAGATAGATTCTCTTCGGTCTCCAGTTCTGTGCATCTGTATTTGGCAATTCAAAATCTGGGTCAAGCTCTCTCTCTCTGTCAGATAAATAAATAAAATCTTAGAGAAAAAAAATCTGAGACATAATATGTTGATGTAATAAAATGAGAAACACGATGAAGATGTAGTCAATCTAGATGTCAATGATTCAGACAAAAATTATTAGACAAAGAGAACAGGAAAGGAATCTGAAAAATATGTACGTGGAATGGAAGTTCTTTGTATATTATTTCAACTATATTATAAGCTGGAAGTCATTCTAAAATGAAAAGTTAAAAAAAATGGGATGGAAAACAAGAGTGCCTTTAGAAAAAGAGAAATGTTAATAGCTCTTGGAATATATGGTTAAAACAAAATAAAACACAGAAACCTAGATGAAACCCCAACCCAATTCCGCTGCTGTAGGAACAGCTCAGGAAATATCAAGCCAAGAGAGTGGTATGAGGATATTCCATGGGCATTTCCAAAGTGATTAATTAGGCAACAGCTTTTGAGTGATTGGGTTGTCAGCTCTTTCCAATAGCAAATTTGTCCTCAGCTTTTAAGCTCAGACAAGGACAGTACATTTGGACACAGGGGCCACTATCTCTGTACAGGCAGTAGAGGCAGTGTCCCAGGGGGCTACTGGTTCTCAAAAGCATGAGTCATCTCCAAATCCAGGTGAAATGCAACCAGAACCATGTTCTACAGGAGAGCCTGCAGTCACTGGAGCCTGAATGCAATAATCACAAACAAGATCCACCCACAGGTTGAAAGGAAATCTCAGATAAAATGGTGATCAACAAATCAAGAATTGCAAAATATTCAGGAAAGAATGATATTAGGAAAGAAAGTTACTAAATTCCACAAATAGAAAACTAAAGCTTTGAATATTTATTAGAGAAAAAATAATATGGCTTTCGTCTTTTTTAAAGGGATAATGAGATATCTTCATTAGAAACAAGACTAGGTTGCTATGAAGAAGAACCAACTAGTTAGAGTCCTTGGGAATTATGATTATATGTTAGATTAAATAAATATGTACTTAATGGGACTAAATAGCTGAATAGCAAAATGCAGTATTTAGAATCATATTATTGATCTGGAAGATGAAACAGTGAAAGATTATCCTGAAACATAGTTTCATAAGGCAAAGAGAAATTATGAATGGAAAGTTCAGAGCATAATATAGACCTAGAAGTTCCAACATATGCCAATAGAAGTTCCAGAAAGCAAAAACACTCCCCGAACAAGTAGACAAAGAAAAGAAAAGAGGAAAAATAAGTCATCAGAGAATAATACTTGAATGTAGAAAAAAATTTCCCTAAACTGTTAAAAGACCAACTTTCCAGACTGAAAAGACCTACCTACCAAATGTAAAATAGGATAAAAAAAATCTTCATATTTTATAGCATGCATGTGCTATTTAAGAATAAGAAAGATAAACATCAATTCCAAATACCCAGTAGACTATATATATGTCTGTGTGTGTATTTATATATATAGTCACACATATACATATATAAATATTATATAATATATAGTCATATATACATACATATATACATATGTATATATGAATACAATTGATACAGACTTTTCATGAGTAACACTGGATGCTCAAAGACAAAAAATAATTTCTTTATGGGAAGAAAAAGGATTTTGAACCTAGAATTCTGTTTTTACCAAATTGTGTTAATTTTAAGAACAAAATAAAGATATCATTGGACATTCAATGATTGAGAAGATTTACTATTCAAGTAACACTGCTTCTAGAAAATGTTCTCAAGAATATACCACCACAAAACAGAGGAGAAGTCAATAAGAAAGGGGAAGACACTGAATAAAAGAAAGAGTATATTAATGAAGAAACACTAATATAATTTATTTCAAATATAAGGAATTACTGATACATAATGATAAAAATTTGATAATACTCTAAAAATACATTTTCTTATATTTTAATTTTTTTCAAGTAGGTTACATGTCCAGCATACAGCCTAAAGTGGTATTAAACTCACAACCCCAAGATCAAGACCTTACCTCAAGACCTGAGCTGAGTTGAGTCCGATGCTTAACAGACTGAGTCACCCAGGAACCCCTTTTGTTCCATATAATTTTAATTTTTAATGGGAATTTTCATATAATTTTAATAATTTTAATGGGAAGGGTAGGTACAGGATTCAAGGAAGATGAGACAAATAAAAATATATTCACATTTTTCATTAATAATTATATACATTTTTATGTAATAAAATTTTAAAGGTAGACAGATGAACTGTAGAAGTATAATACATAATTTACAAAATATTAAAGAAGTATATTAGTCAGGGTTCTCAGAGAAACAAAACTGATAGGATATACATATCTATCCTATCAGTGTATACACACACACACACACACATATATATACACACACAAACATACATATAAATGTTACATACACATATATATACATGTGTACATATATAATTTTATATACCTATATAAAACATAGTATATATTTCCTATATGTTATATAAAATATATGGGACACATTTTATAGGATATTTTTAGAGATTTATTAAAACAACATTTTTTATTTGCCAACAGTATCTCTTTTCCATAAACTTGAGCTCATCAAAGACTATTGGTCTTTCTGTGGAATCTATTCTATGTAATAGGTTATGATGGTTCACTGCAGATTTGAACAGTGGGAGTCATTCAAGTCACTGTGTGGCATCTCTTAAGGTCATGCCCATATCAGAGCCATATAACCCTTGCCAATCCTCTCTATTAACTAGGATCATCTCAGCGGCTAAGCTTTAGATCCCCATAGGCTGCAGAAATCAACTGCCAACTCACGGAGCTGTGTCAATAATTTACATGATGCCATGCACTCAGACAGCTATGCGTTTAACATAATAAAGGGATACCTTTTAATCCAAAGGTTTCCAAGCTGGGTTCCTATGCAGGTGCCTAGGAGCTACTACAGTTGAGTGAAGTATTACCACTGACATAAAAGACTAAGAAATATTTCTCACTTGACAACTGAAGTACAAGGAGCTGGCAAGGGGTGTTACTTTCTTCAAGGTCATGAAAACAACCTTAGAGGCAGAAGTAGATCCCCTCGCCTAGCTGTATACCGAAGGTACTTGATATAAGTTCTCTTATCATTGTTTCTTACAAATGTTCCTTATTAATGCACAAGTATTTTGACTCCCAGTCTAATTCCCTATTTGAACATTCTTGGCACAGTCCTCCCACTGTGCTTGCCATTGGGGCATCAGCTGGAGACTCTAAATCCCACTCACTTGAAAAGGCCCAAAGCCAGTTCCCCTACCTGACGGTGAGTTTTGTTTATAAAACAAGAACATCAGGCATTCTTCTAAGGGCCTTACATATATTAAGCCATCATGCTTCAAAACGATTTTGTTAAGTAGTTTCTATAATTAGCATTGTAATTTAGGGATGAGGACATTGAAGCACAGGGGCTTTAAGTAACTTGCAAAATGGAAGCAGTTAAGGAAAAAGGGGAGGCTTTCGATGTATATAACAACAACAAAGTTACTAGGAAATGTCAAGCACCTCCTTGGATTTAGTTTACAACAGGTACTACATAAGTGCTTGATGAGTTAAATGTCGTAGGAAAAAGTTGCAAGATATGCATCCTTTCTGATGGAGGTGTGGTATTCCATTGTATATATGGACCACATCTTCTTTATCCATTCATCTGTTGAAGGGGCCCTTGGCTCTTTCCACAGTTTGGCAGCAACATGGACTGGACTGGAAGAGATTATGCTGAGTGAAATAAGCCAAGCAGAGAAAGTCAAGTATCACATGGTTTCACTTACTTGCGGTGCATAAGGGGTAATATAGAAGACAGTAGGAAAAGGAAAGTAAATGGGAAGTAGGGTAATTCAGGGAGAGACACGAAACATGAGAGACTTTGGACACAGGAACAAACTGAGGGACTTGGAGGGAGGGAGGTGGGGAGATGGGAGATGGGAGAGCCTGGTGGTGGGTACTGAGGGCACCTAATGCGTGGAGCACTGGGTGTGGGGCATGGGCAATGAATCTTGGAACACTGAAAAAATAAAATAAATTTAAAGTAAAAAAAAAAATTTAAAAAGGAGTGGGTAAAAAAAAAAGTTGCAAGATACTTCAGTTATCATTCTGGATAGGGGCACAAAAAGGAAATTAGGGCTTTAGAAAGGAATTTGTTAAAAAAGGATCTGGCATTAGGTAGATTCCTGCAGCATCATTAGGGCCACTCCATGCCCTTGTAGTTTGCCTTATGAAGAACCCACTGGAAATATTTTAGGGCATCATGTGGCATGTGTTCCAGAACATCCTGCCCCCCCCCCACACCATTGGTACCTTCCAAACATGTGGCACCAGGGGGCAGCCATTGTATTTGCATATTTCTTTTTTATTATTACTCAGTTTTTTTATTATGCTATGTTAGTCAGCATATGGTACATCATTAGTTTTTGATGTAGTGTTCTATGATTCATTGTTTGTATAAAACACCCAGTATTTCACTGAGTTTCCAAAACCCTGGTAGACTCAGGGAATCTCTTTTGTGTTCTGATCAGCCACTGAGCTATCTCAGCTTTTCTTTCCAGCTTATAAGACAAAACATTGAAAATCACCATTATTTAAAAGCTTTTGGGGGGCACCTGGTGGCTCAGTTGGTTAAACAACTGCCTTCAGCTCAGGTCATGATCCTGGAGTCCCAGGTTCGAGTCTCCCATTGGGCTCCCTACTCAATAGGGAGTCTGCTTCTCCCTCTGACCCTCCCCACTCTCATGCTCTCTCAAATAAAGAAAATCTTTGAAAAAAATAAAAAATAATAAAAGCCTTTTTTTGTTGTTTCAGATGAAAGAGCAGGGGACTAGTAAAAGGAAAAAAAATAAATTTTATTTATTTCATATATCAAAGAATAAATAGATTTCATATATTTATTTCATATATCAAAGGATATGAAAAACACTCATCCTGGTATCATTGAAAAATTATCCCACAAAGCAAGAGAAAGGATTTTGGTTTACCAAGCTGACCGATTGCACTACACAGTAAGCCCAGCTCAAACTGCTTTTCCATACATTAAGGCTCTGTTCAAACTGATTCTCCTTACCTTCCTTTGATCAACATTGACTTTTCTTTTCTTTGCATAGTCTTGACATTTTATTTCTTATGCTATAATAGTTTTACCTACCTTTTATTTTGTGCATCTCCGTGTTTCTTCAATTTCCAAAAGTGAAAAAGCCTTTCGTATGCATTTGAGAAATCCCTACTACGATGTATTCCTCCCACATTAAACACCGGTAGCTATCAAGCTGCCAGTGCCATCGATGGCAAACTATAGATATTGAGTAAACTTATGATATAATGTACCCTTGGAGGAACTTTGAACTTGGTGTAGTTCAAAGAGTTTTGCTGCACCAAAAAATGACTAGCATTGTTTCTGCAAGGAGAGGGGAAAGATGATATTTTCCTACTTTGTATCTTCAAATTACACATCACTGCCTGCTTCTGTGAATTAATGGAGCTTCTATCACCATTGAGGATTAAAAGGGAGGAGGGAGAGGAAAAGTAAGAGGAGGAGGGAACAGAGTGTCAATGGAGTTGAGGATGTGTACTGACAGATGTCATGTCCAACCTGAGCTCTTTCCCCTATCACTTCCTGGAAAGTTGGTTTCCCTATTAGATGGATACAGGACTGTAGGAGTTGAACAAGGAGACAGCAGAGGAAAAACCAAAACCAAAACACTCTGAAGGAAGTGTATAAAGGCCAGGATTATAGTGAGGGAGAAGGAGCACGAAGGTGTGAAGTCTCAGAGATCTGGATCACTTCAATTATCTCTGCATCAATTTGTTGTTTAAACACGGGCTTAAAATAGTCACCTTTCAAGACTCTTGAGAGGATGAAATGGATAAGACCCATGGAAGGAACAGTCACAGCACCTGGTACTTAGGAGGTGTGCAGAAAATGCTGCTTTCCCTCTCCATCCTCCTGCTAAGTCAGGGGTGCAACCTTTGTTCATGAAGTTAAAACACCAATTTCTCAAAAGCCAGAGTCCCTGTTTCTTTTACCTTTACATTATAATTTTATGGATGCACAACCAAAAGGGCATCTTCTGCCCTCCCTGCAAGAAATGTTAAAATTAACCAAAAGTCACCTGCCACACAACTTGCTTTTTGTCCATCAAGTTCTGTTCCGCCCAAACATATTCACTTCCCCGTTGTCACAGAGCCTTTCTGTTGGAAGGAAGGATCTAATAACTGCTCTCTGCATATCTGACTTTCAGCTTCTAGATCACTGGTAAAAACCATTTGGCTTTTCCCAGAAGTCTCTCTATTTTCAACTTCTCTCAAGAAAGTTCTCCTGGGTTGATTTCTAGCCTCTTCAGAATGTAAACTCTGCAAGGCAGTGAATTGTTCCTTAATGTACTTCCTAATGTGCCATGTTGCCTGCTTGGTTTGGGACGTAATAACTCAAGAGTTGCAGTTGGCAAAGCCACTGGGGGAAAAAAGAGCTACAGTCTCTGAATCTATACAGAGTGAGCTCATAAGCCCATACCGGCACCTTCACCACCCGCCTGGCTCTTAACAACCCACCTCCCACCTTCTAGACCAAATGTGCTATTCTTTGGCCCCTGCAAGTATTTACATTCTGTTAGCCTAACCATGAGTTTGCTGCATGGGCTGTTAATGCTATAATTCATTTTTTTTTTATTTGTGCACCCAGAAGCTTTGAGCAATGGAGACAGTTTTCCCCCCATTTCCAAAAGCAAATAAAATCACAGTGGGCCAGATTCCCCTCCTGTCTATTAAGCCACTGTAAAAATCTTACTTGGGGAACCCTGGATTTATAGCATCATATTCACCCAACACAGTCCAAAGAACGATACTTTCCATCAGAGATACATGAATATTTTGTGTTCAATAACACATCTGTAAATTTCAGAAACGTGCATTTAATGAGGCTTGCGGGCTTGCTATCCTCAGGATCATATTTTTTACACTGCTCTATATACCCACACATAAAGATACACACACACACACACAAACACACACACACACACACACACACACAGTACCACTATTATATTTAAAAAGACATCCATCTCAGTAAGTGTCCCATTTCATCATCAGCTGTGTACTACATGCCCAGGCTTCCTCTTGCTTTCTGAAACTCACAGACATTACAAATCTTATTTGGCATCATGACTTTTTATTCTTTCCACAACACTGCCTGCAGCTTAGAGAAGGGGTTAGTAATGAGAACAACAAGCCAGCTACAATGCTGTGGAGGATGAGAATTTAGCCATGACTTGTTTGCTTTCATATGGCAGCTGTTCCTATAAGAATAGGTTGGTAGGTTGGTCCTAAAGTCAGGAAAATGTGACTGAGGCTCTACTCTGCCATCCTCATTGTGTGAGGGATATTGAAGGATCTGCTGATTGCCTTCTCTCTGTGGTCTTGTCTATAGAATGGGGATGATATTCACTGTACTAACTTCATCACGGTTTATCCCGAGGACCAAATTACGATGTACCTGGAAATGTTTTCAGACTGTAAACTGCTTGACTAACATGAATACCTTTATATTAATAAATTATCTCAACATTATATATATCACAAAAATATGTCTATTGAATCAAATTTTATTACTTACTGTCTTTGTGCATAGACTTTTTTTTCCACTACTTTATAATTAAAGTAGATGAATGATAATATAGCATTTATGATTTGTGTGAAGACACATTAAAAGGTCTGATTCCAGGGGCGCCTGGCTGGCTCAATTGGTTAAGCATGGTACAATTACAGTTCAGCTCAGGTCATGATCCTGGAGACCCTGGGATCAAGTCCCACATCGGGCTGCCCGCTCGGCGGGAAGCCTGCTTCTCCCTCTCTCACTCCCCCTGCTTGTGTTCCCTCTCTGGCTGTGTTTCTCTCTATCAAATAAATAAAATATTTTTTTAAAAAAAGGTCTGATTCTAGCTTGTCACCAATGCTTGGATCTAGCAGAGAGGCTTAATTTCTTCCTCTTGCTCATAGCACCTTGAGCCAAGTAAATAACTGAATCCCGCCTGTTCTCTTATAGTTCTTTGATGGGGCCACTGATTTGTCTGTATTAAAGGAACATAGTCATCAAGACATATGATCAGAGAGACATTAAGTTCTAGTCACTCAGAACTCACATTATTTTCTATGGGTTATAGGTATTCCTTTTGCCCAGTTTTGGGAAATAACGGCTTCATGTAGGAAACCCAAAGTGACTTCCACTCCTGATCAGTGCATCCACCTCTTTCCTACCAATGAAGTAGAAATGCCATCATCCAAACCTAATCTTTTTTTTCCCCATTATTCACTACCAAAAAGATAGAAAGGAAAATACAGAATTCCTATCTTCAAAGTAGAAATAAAGATTGATTTGGGCTCTTGCAATGCTTGAGAGTAAGTTAATGGCTACCCTTCACCATTCATTACACCTTGCATCTCATTAACCACGTCTAGGTAAGCTGGAAAGTTAATTTCTACAGAAAGAGCATTGGAGAATGTCTTCTTAATAAGAATAAGTTCAACCCATGGTTTATAATTGAAGAGATTGCTCTTCTAAGACCCACAAGGGTAAAATAAGTGCTTTACTCAGCCAAGCCAGTGGTGTATGCAACCCAAAATTTGTTTCTAATAATTTCAGGGAGATTTTCTGGGAGACTTAGGGTGCCAGAACCACCCACTGAGACAAGAAAGCTATTTGGTTCCAAAGAAAGTTGTTGATGTGAATCATTAGGTCTTGGATGAGAAAGTTGTCACTGAAAAGAACTCAAAGGAAACCTGAAGAATTTGCTGAGAAAGGGAAAGAAGTTTAGATAAAAAAAAAATCTTGTAGTATTAAGACATGAAAGAAAATATGAAAGGAGAGCAAAGAAAGAGGCAAAGTAATGATTCTAGCCTGTAGATCAATTTAGATAGAATTTTATCTATTCACCCAAAACTGCTGTCTGTCCAGGCCCATTATCTCAATGAAGGGTTTAAAGTTGTTCTTCACAAGCAGTTCATCTTCTTCCCTGCCTTCCTACCAGTGTGGATCTTCCTGAAAAGGGAACCTTCAATTACATTATGCTCTTAAGGATAACATGTGCTATTTATCTATCTTTTTATTCCTAGGAATAAAGGAGGTCCTATACAATGAGTAATGACATAGACATACATGGTACAGTTAGCATTTGTAGACTAGCTTACCCTTTATAAGAGACTCCCCACAATCACTCTTATTTAATCTTGAGGCCTGTGAGAGATACACTTCAATCTCCATCTTTTCCTCCCTTTTTTTTTATTGTTACTTACATTTTTTTTTCCAGTATTCCAAGATTCATTCCCCATTCCCCACACCCAGTGCTCCACGCTTTAGGTGTCCCCAGTACCCACCACCAGGCTTTCCCATCCCTCTACCTCCCTCCCTCCAAGTCCCTCAGTTTGTTTCTGTGTTCAAAGTCTCGGTTTAGCCAACACAGAGTACATACTTAGTTTCAGATGTAGTGTTCAATAATTTATCAGTCTCCATCTTAAAGGGGAAGACATTGGGACAGAAATAGAAGAAAGAGGTTGTGAAGGAAGAAACGCCATCACCCAAGCTTAACCTGTGACAACTCTTGTTTTCCTGTTATTCACTGACAGCATGGTCAGGTGAGAGCTGAATAAAAAAGAACTTATTCTCAGTCCTCTAGTTAATAAGAGCAGGAAATGAAATTCATGTCCACTGATTGTAACATCCTTGATCTTCTGAGCACAAAGCAAGTGGTGGGGGCACAAGATGGAGGGGCAGGACAGATCGCCAAATGATGTAGTGCCTGAAACCTGAAGTTTGAAAACCCCGCTATTACCTGTTTTTCATGTTCTTTGCTCTATTATACCACCTGTGATAACCTCAGGTGGGAGCAATGTGTGTTTCCTCTGTGCCCCCATGCTCTCTCTAGTGCTTAGTGGCCCCTTTCTGTCATTATCACAAACAACTTTGAAATAGTAATAGTTAATATTTATCTAGAACATACTATGAGCCAAGCACTTTACTAAGTACTATATGTTGTAGTAGACTAAATGATGGCCTTTAAAGATAGTCTCATCCCAATACCTTGAACGTGTGACTGTGACCTTATTGGTAAAAGGACTTCGCAGATATGATTCAGTTGGGGATCCTGAGGTAGGGAGATTAGAGGATCCTGGCTAAACAAGTGAGCACCAATGTAGTTACAAGTGTTCCTACAAGAGTGAGGCACAAGGAGCTCTAACACAAAAGACACATCAGTGAGGACTGATGCAAGGTGCTGACCAGCTCAAGGGGGTCCTGGGCCAAGGAATCCAGGAATGCAGTTCTAGAAGCTGGAAAAGACAAGGAAACTGATTCTCCTCAGAGCCTCCAGAGGGCACGTTGCCCACCCCATACCTTGATTTCAATCCAGTCATCTGTTTTCAGACTCCTAACCTCCATAACTGTAAGAGAATGGATACATGTTGTGTTAAGCCACCAAGTGCACTAATTTGTTTTGGCAGCCATAAAATGTTCACAGACAGACATTGATTTAATTCTCATACCAATATTAGGAGGCGGATGCCATCCTTATTTCCATTTTACAGATGAGAAAATAGGCATCGAGATATTAACACATAGAAGGTTATACAACCAATTAGTGCAGAAGCTGGAATATGAACCATAAATAACCTGCTTCCAAAGTCAATGCTCCTAACCACTACACAATACAAACCTTTTAAAAAATTATGAATTCTGTTTATGAATGTGTCATTCATCTGTCTTACCTCCTCTCACAGAACTCATCGCGATATTTCAGGTGTGAAGACCTACCATGTTTCTGTCTTCCCGAAAATCATGTGTTGAAATTATAACCCCCCAAAATGATGATAGGAGGAGATGAGGCCTTTGGGAGGTACTTAAGTTATGAGGATGGAGCCTTCTTGAGTGGAATTAGTGCTTTACAAAAGAAGCTCCAGAGAGATCCCTTGCCCCCACCCCTTATGAGGATACAGGAGAAGTCTATGATCCAGAAGAGGGCTCTCACCTGACCGTTCCAGCATCTTGATCTCAGTTTTCCAGTAGAGAGCAGTAAATTTCTACTGTTTATAAACCACCCAATAAGTGATATTTTTGTTATAGCAGCCCAAATAGATGAAGACATCCTACAAATTAAATAAATGCTTTACACATACTGTTTTAAGTTCTTTTTTACCACCATAAAATGTTATGTATGTTGGCTCATTATACAATATTTGGGAAGTACAGAAAGAAAAAAAATACCCATAATTTCCAACACTCATGTCCTAGAAATAAGTATGTTTAGTATTCAGTATATACCCTTGCTTATGTTTTATGCTTATAGCTTTGTCAGTTTCAAATAGTTGCAGCCTTAATACAATGTAGAATGTTTTGTTTTTCTGAATGTACTTAATTTTATATTTTTCTCTATGCTTAACAATATAAGCTTTATTAATTACATTATAAATTTCTCTTTAAAATATCGATTATTTTTCTTATTATTTTTGATAAAATTACATATGTCAAAGTATAGAACTGCAATGTGATATCCCTCATCTCTTAACCTCCCTTATTCTTAGTGTATGTTCACAGATAGGGATGGATAAATAGATGATTGATGACTGATGACAGATAGGTAGATAGATAGATAGATACAGAAAGTAAGAGTGAAGGGCACCTGGGTGGCTTAGTTATCAAGTGTCTGCCTTCGGCTGGGGCTCAGCAGGAAGCCTGCTTCTCCCTCTTCCACTCTCCCTGCTTGTGTTCCCTCTTCTAGCTGTGTTTCTCTCTATCTAATAGATAAATAAAATCTTTAAAAAAAAAGAAAGAGATAGAGAAAGAGAAAGAGAGACAGAAGGCACAAATTAGAACCATGCTCTATGTATCAGCTTGTAGTTTACTTTTTGACTCACCAGCATATCCTGGAGAGTCTTCTATGTCAGTACATAACACTAGCTTCTTCTACCCCTAAGTGTATAATATTCCTCAAGTAGTTGTATCATAACTGATGTATGAATGGACATTTAAGTTCTCCCTAGTATTTTGCTGTTCCAAGGCTACAATAAACATTCTTGTCAAATATTTTGAGTTTTTCTGTATGAGTTAACTTAAAAGAAAATTTTGCTGGTCAGCAGTTTATATATTTTTTATTTGATTGGTACTGACGAGTTGCTCTCTAAAAACGTTGTACCAATTTATACTGTAATCTAATATATTGGAGTACCGTATTCCTGATAGCCTTAATAACAATAGATGTTATGTTGTTTCTTGATCTTTGAAAATAAGATAGTTTAAAAAGTAGCGCTCTATATTTTTATTTATTGAACAATACATAGATTGAGCCTCTTTTCATATATGTATTATTCATTTCTTGGTAAACTGCTGTTCAAATCTTTTTTATGGCTTTTTATTTACCACTTTGAATCATGGTATAACATCCCAAACAACAGATGCACCATTGAATTCTAACATTTCCAATATTGACATAAATGATAACAAACATCTGTGTGCAAAAGCTTTTGCACTATAATAGATTACATATTTAAGATAGATATGTTTAATCTAATTTGGAAGTGAAAAAAGATATACATTTTTTAAGTTCTTGCTATTTTCCAAATAATTTCCTAACAAAGAAGTAATATATAATAGTGCCCATTTCATGGAAGACCAGAAAAAAAAAAAAAGTAACATTACTTTATTAAAACCATTGCTGATGGAGCAGTGAAACCCTAATTTTCAGAAAAAAAAAATAGATTTAGCTAATTATAGCATGGTTGAATATTTTTCCATTTGTTTGCTTTCTATTTTTCCTCTTGCAAATTACACTTTAGGATGTATTATTATTGTTAAGAAGTTCCACTGTGTCTTTTGGTTACTGGGGCATTAAAAATGAAGAGCAGTTTCTCCTGATAGGAGTTGGTGTAAGACATTCATACAGATTATCAGTACAAGTTTTCTTTTTCCAGTTTTTCCTTATATTATGATATGCATAGTTAATCTACATTTTGCTATTAATGGGATTATTTCCTTTAAGAGAGATTTAGTCAATAGCTAGGCTTATCGGCACACAGGGAAGATCAAAAGCTCGTTTGCAAATAGTCCTTCCAGTCTAGTCCTTCCAGAATGAGCAGCACTCTGAAGAGGCCAGGTCAGATGACCAGCTAAAATAATTTCCAAAGTCTTCCATCCTTCACTCCAATTTCTTTTAAGGGTTGTATAAGATCAGAGTGACTTTATCAGGGCTTTGTGTCCTGACATCTATTGTTCTTAACAGATTTATAGGCTTAATAATATTAACTACTAGAAATAACATTAACTCTGTTTCTATTGTCTGGGAACATTAAGTCAACTTTTTATTTTGTCTGTACTCTTGTTTTTAAGTATCTAGAACTCCTTAATGCTTTCCTAGCAAAACATATTTTTTTTCACTCCCTTCCACCAACTCTATTTTTTTTTTTAAGATTTTATTTATTTATTTGACAGAGAGAGATCACAAGTAGGCAGAGAGGCAGGCAGAGAGAGAGGAGGAAGCAGGCTCCCCGCTGAGCAGAGAGCCCGATGTGCGGGCCTCGATCCCAGGACTCTGAGATCATGACCTGAGGTGAAGACAAAGGCTTTAACCCACTGAGCCACACAGGTGCCCCCTTATACCACCTCTTAAAGCAAGGAAATTCTCCCCATATAAACTTCCACATGCTTGCCAGGTATTATATGGATTCATGTTTATCTTTTTCTATGTTGTTTATTATTTGAATTTTTTTCCATATTTAACCCATCAGGGTCTCTGGATGGCTCAGTCCATCAAGTATCTGCCTTGGGCTCAGGTCATGATTCTAGGGTCCTGGGATATAGCCCCATGGTCCTGCTCCCTGCTTGGTGGGATCCTACTTCTCCCTCTCCCTTTGCCTGCCCCTCTCCTTGCTTGTGCATTCTCTCTCTCTCTCTGAGTCAAATAAATAAATTAATAAAATCTTAAAAAAAAAAATATTTAACCCAGGGTGCCTGGGTGGCTCAGTTGGTTAAGCCACTACCTTCAGCTCAGGCCATGATCCTGGAGACCCAGGATTGAGTCCCGCATTGGGCTCCCAGCTCCGCGGGGAGTCTGCTTCTCCCTCTGAACTTCTAACCCTCTCGTGCTTTCCTCACTCTCTCTCTCTCAAATAAATAAATAGAATCTTAAAATATATATATATATTTAACCCTCCAATTCATCATGAATTTGTTTTGGCATATGTTGTCATGTGAAGTTTTTAAATTCATTTGCCTATTTTTCCAAGGACTGGTCACTATATCACTAACATTTATTGAATATTTGTATTTATTAATTGAGCAAACTTCTTTACTTTATGCCTGAGTTATTATTAAACTGCCGCCTCTTCTAGCATTATCCATACACCTAGTTGAACTGTTTTTCTTTTTCCCTTTTTCCTATCAATATCCTATCATTTTAATCAGTGTACCTACATAATATATCTTAATGTTAGTTAGAATGGACCTCCCTCTTCACAGATGTTTTCCTTTTTTTTTTTTCTTTTTAAGATTTTATTTATCTGAGAGAGAGGGAGAGAGCAAGCGAGAGCATGAGCAGGGGGAGGGTCAGAGGGAGAGACAGTCTCCCCCTGATGAGAGATTCAATCCCAAGACGTGGGGATCAAGACCTGAACCTAAGGCAGAGACTTCACTGACTGAGCCACCAAGGCGCTCCCTCACAGTTCTTTTCCAAAATTCTTTTTTCTAGTTTTAACTATTCAATAAACGCTTCAAGAAAGGCTAAAGAGAGGAATGGATAGAGCATGTCAGTAAGTCAGTCTGGCCATTTAACGGTTCTTTGGTCTACAAGATGGCAGCCACGGAAGAGAAAACCAACTGCCCGAAAGCCATTGCTCGGTGACCCAACACCAACAGAGCGTCTGTTCTGACTTCCGGTCTTGCACAGTCAGCCTGGGAATCACACAAATGACTGAAGAACAGTCAGAAACCGTACAAGATGGAGTCAAGACGATGATACAATCACACAGTGAAGCCACAGAGCCTTGGTTCTACTGAAGACTTCCTTGTTCAGTAACTAGTTTGGTTATGTTAGCATGAATCTGCTGAAGCAACGGAAAATGTCAGACAAAACTGCTAGACAAACAAATGTAAGCTAATCGCAACTTTCTCACATGATAAATATGTCTATCATATTATTATTTTAAAAACCCAGCAAACAAACCCTCATAAAAGCAATAGTAAGAAAGTGGCTCCTGGGACCTCTTTTACTTGCACTGTATGTAGAGGAAATAGGTTTCTTTCAACTTCCCAAAACTTAAATAAGTTTTTCTCATTTAATTTAGAGTCATTTTTTAATGAAAAAAAAATGAAACAAAACAAAATAGAAACAGACTTGTGAAATTTTCAAGACCAAAACAATTTAGCTATCTTAATTACTTAATTCCGGTATCTAACTGTTACCGGAGCATAAATCTATAAATAAAAATAAAAGTGTTTTTTTTTTTTAAGCCAGTATTAAAAGGTGATTTACAAGTGAAATAATGTCATTTTCTTGAAGCAAAAATACTCTGTGGCCTGGTCCTGTGATACCAGTCCCAATTATCTATGGTATAGTAATGGCAAACACTGGAAATTTCCCTCAAAACAGAAACTGAATTTATATTATATGCTTCCTTAGCCCCATGGCCTGTCCACTAAAGCTAAGAGGCAACCGTGCCATTTTCAAATGTTTTTAATTATTGGAGAAACATGCACACTTACAAACAGAAACCCACAACGAATCTAATAGGTAAAATACAAAGAAAACTTAGATTTGGATGATCTGGGTTTTAGTGAGTTTCCCATATATTTTTAACCTGTAAAATTTTGGACAAGGCATTTAAATTCAGAGACCCAAGTTTACTATCTGTAAAACATGAGTAATAATAAGTAATGATCATTTAATACAATATCACTGGAGTTTCTAAGCATTAAATAATACATAAAAAGATATTTGGCAAAGTATAAAGCATGATGTGAAAAATAAGCTACTATTACAAAAGTCAATGTAATTATTGATATCTATTAAAATGCTCCCTTTGAATCATTTATGATAAGAGGTATATTTTCCAACTGTATTTACTTTACTTTCAAATATATATAATTTATTTCCCCAACTTTTTTTGGATGATCTCAAACTTAGAGTAAATTTGAAAGAATAGTTCAAAGAATACTTATGTATCCCTCACCAATCTTGTTATATTCAACAATTGTTAACTTTTTGCACATTTTCTTCATATATCCCTGTCTACCTATATGGATATTTCTGTGTATTTTGTAAGTTTGTGGAAGTAAGTTGCAAATGTCATTCCACATTCACCTCTAAGTATTATCTCCTAGAAACAAATATTTTCTTATGTAACCATAATACTATAATCACAAATCAACAATCAAGAACATTGGGAGGCGCCTGTGTGGCTCAGTGGTTAAGCCTCTGTCTTAGGCTCAAGTCATGATCCCAGAGTCCTGGGATTGAGTCCCACATCTGGCTCCCTGCTCGGTGGGAAGCCTGCTTCTCCCTCTCTCACTCCCCTTGCTTTTGTTCCCTCTCTGTGTTTTTCTCTGTCAAATAAACAAAATCTTAAAAAAAAAAAGAAAGAAGCCATTAAAAAAATTAAACATTGATACAATATTATTAAAAGTCAATTTATATGAAAATGATTCTGCCTAGAATCTAATAATTAGATTATTAACACAAATTACCTTTGGTATTTGTTTAGTTTTTTTTTATCTTAAATAACATCTCCTCTTATAGTTTGATCTTTTACATCACTGACATTTTTTAAAGAGACAGGCCACATGTGTTATGTTGTAGGTATGTCTCCACATAGACTTGTCTGATGATCCCTTAGGTTTAGATTTTAAACATTTTCAGCAAGGATGCTCCCCAGGGAATGCTGTAAGCTTTCCAGAGGGTTCATGAGGGGGGAATCCAATGCCAGTTTGCATTAATAATATGAAATTCAGACCCCAGTTAATGTAGTATGGACCAGATTTCCTCATTGTGAAAGTATATTTTTCTCTCCATAATTAATAATTTCAGGGGCAATTCCTTGAATATGTGAATATTCTTCTTCTGATAAATGTTCACTAGTGAAAGTTATTTTGTTTTAGCTGTGATCTTTAGTAAGCACATGCACACATACAAATGTACTATTTGCATTCCTTGATAACTGAGAAATCTAAAGAATTTTGATATTTTAAATTATCCTATGAAAATGTATTATGAATTGAAAAGGGTTTGGGTTAAGTTTCTAAAATGCTAAAATAGTTTGAGAGTCCTTTTAAGTGTTTTATGAACATATATGCATTTCAAAATAAAAAAAATAATAAGAGGGCCCTTGGGTGGCTCAGTTGTTCAGTGTCTGCTTTCAGCTCAGGTCATGATCTAGAGTCCTGGGAGAGTGCCCTGCATTGGGCTCTCTGCTCGGTGGGCAGCCTGCTTTCCCCTTTCACCTCTCCGCTATGCATGTTCTCTCTCTCAAAGAAAAAAAATAAATCTTTAAAATAATAATAACAATAATACATTGAGTATCTTTCCTCTGACCAGGAAGCACGCAGACAGCATGAAGGTGAGGTCAGAAGTACACAGACTATGTCTTGGTACAGAGGGAAATAAGGAGATATCCCAAAGTTTTTCTTTATTTTCACTCATTGCATTTTAAAAGCAGGGTTACCTTATGAATGACCTTAAATTCAAAAAATATAAAATATTTCAAGTAATCCTGGTAGGTTACACAATCCTTTTAAATAACTCAGATTGACCCCCTAAGCAGGAAGTATTGAAAAACATGCAAATTAATCTATATGTACCCATAAAAGGTAGAAATCTACCGCAAATGTTTCTGAAAATTCTCTCAGCTGAGTGTCTATGGACTTATTATGTTTAAAACCTTTGCTCCTAAGCATTCACGTAGGCTGACTTTTCAATTTCAAGGGATTTCAGTACAGTTCTCTGCAATTTATCATGTGAAAAGCATTAACAAGAAGGAAAATAGAAGCACATTCACACTTGCCAAGGCATTTCCCTTCAGATGGAGAAAAAGCTACAAATGAATAATATAAGAAAGATGATTTTGGTGCTTCAAAAACAGAAAAATTACTTAAAAGTCCCAGTCAGTGAAGCCAACCTTCCTTTCCCATGACTATGAATAAGCACCACATACTCAATAGAAACCTGTTATAATCCAGCTCATTATCACACAGGCTCAGGTGTACTAAGGACTCACTCCAGTGTCCCACCGCCTGCATAAAACATTCTGATAAGGTATTACCACCTGTCTCAAAATACGCAGCACATCGAAATATAGTTAATTCTCTATTTTCCCAATTTTTCCAATAAAAAAATCCCCCAAATAAAGGTTTCGTCCAATGTGACTATACAAACTTCTAAAGGTTTATAATATATACGGAATTCACTTAGTCATACATATTCAAAACATGCTACTGTTGGGGGGAGAACCTTTTGTTCTCCTATCTATACTCACCCCTTTGGTATTCTCAACCAGTTTCATGACTTCCATCTTCAAATATCGATATTCCACTTCCAGTTTAACCAGAAATGTTCTCTAATCTCCAGACTCAGATATTTCATTTGTACTCAACATCTCCAGTTGGATATCTACTAGCTCAGGCATGCCCCAAAATGGAACTCCTGCCTCTGCCTCTCCCAGATGCTCTTACCTGTGAAATTTGGCAACTCCACCCCTCAGCCCCTGCAGAACCTTCCCTGATTCAGTTGAGCGCCCCAAAGGAGGTAAGCAGAGAGGAAAAGGCTCCTGAAAGACAAAGAAGAACCCTACATCGAGTACTGAGGAGATCATCTTTTTCTGCTTACAATGCCATCGGAATATTCCTGCCAGTGCCCAAAGAACAGAGAACCTTTACAGTTATTCAAATGTATTCAAGGAGATTTCTATCAAGACACCGGGAATTCAGTACTGAATCAAAGAGATCCAGAGCCGCAGAAGTTCATTAGAAGCAGGACACTTCCATATGCTAATTCCTGAACCCAAAGCAATCACAGAGTCAGAGGACTCTTGGGAATTAGAATGTAATACCAGCTACTCATACTGTGTGTGGCAGAATGTGACAAGAGAACAGATCGTGTGGATCAGAGTCAAGGATAATCCCAACAATGTGGCAACAGTGCAAGATCTAGACCAAATCCAGACAAGAAATGCTACTCTACTCACCGCTAATCTGTCTAGAAAAGAGGAATACAATTTTAAAACTAGAACTACATTTCTGTTGTTCCTATGTATGTACTTAATTCGCCCTCTGAATCTCTGCTTAAATTAATGTTTCGAAACATGGGTGTCACTGTTTTATGATATGACTTTAGCTGTCCTCAGTCGGTACTCTTTTTTATAAACCAAGACTTGCTATTTCACACAATTGGCTTCTAGATTATCCAAATAATATCACATGGTCCTTCTTTTTTTTTTTTAAGATTTTATTTATTTATTTGACAGAGAGAAACACAGCAAGAGAGGGAACACGAGCAGGGGGAGTGAGAGAGGGAGAAGCAGGCTTCCTGCCAACCAGGGAGCCCGATGTGGGGCTCGATCCTGGGTCTCCAGGATCATGACCTGAGCTGAAAGCAGTTGCTTAACCAACTGAGCCACCCAGGCGCCCCTACACATGGTCCTTCTATAAGAAACATAGAATCCCTGCTGGGCAGGAAGCCTGCTTCTCCCTCTCTCACTCCCCTTGCTTGTGTTCCCACTCTAGCTGTGTTTCTCTCAGTCAAGTAAATAAATAATCTTAAAGAAAAATAAGAAACATACAATTATGATTGCAAAACCAGTTAAAGATATTATACCAAGAGAGAACAAAAAACAATCTCCTATGTAAACATCGAAACCGCTTTTAGTTATTTCTGAGTGTGCTTATAATTTTCCAAATGGAAGAATCCCACCTGGTATTGCTAAGTAAAATACATGTCCAAGATTATAACAATTAGCATGTCAATGGCATCCAAGCATCAGAATTAGTTAGACACCCAGGTAAGCAACATACTTGAATAAATTCTACAGTTCATATCATTGCCAAAATTAAACACTGGGCTTTAGAACCCCAAAATTTTGTTTATCCAAACTGGAGTTCTTGAGATTTTAATTAAAAAAAAATGCCTTTGTGTATATGTTGTGGGAAAGGATGAAAAAGCAGACAAGTCAATCTTTGGCTCAGTTTCTTTCTGTTTCATATTCATGCATCCATCTGCCATAGCCTAAGGTTAAAAAGCACTCATTTTAATAAAGAAAACATACCGCATGTTACCCTGAAATAAGCCACTTCCCACAGCAAAAACAACGTAAATGTGGATGACTCTACAGTAAAGTGAGGGGAAAAAGAGAGAAGGGATAGCTCTTTGTCTTACCTAGGCATTTCTCCACTTTAAGGAAAGCTCACGCCCAAATCAGCATTCCTCAAAGTCAACTTTTCCAAATACTTCAAGAACAAAACAATTAAATTTAATATTCTCGAACAGATCTTCCAAATTACAGAATTGCCATAATAAGGCAATGCTTTGTAATTTGCTAGTGGCATTTAAACTTGGTAAGGAAGCCAAAGTATCTAGTAAGCTCACTGAAATTCCTTTCCTTCAGCCTAACGATTTTTGTCAGTTTCTCAAATAGACCCATAGATAATGTAAACATTTTGACAGAAAATTGGTGGTGGTGACTATGGTGTGAAACTATCTCAGGACAAATGTACTGTGACTTGGAACATAAGATACAATTTTCTTTGCATAGAGGCAAAATGAAGTGATGACAGAGTTCACAAAACCTATTCTCCTCTGGAAATTGCATTCCGACTTTTTCTTTCATTGGGCATCTTTCAAAAAGAAAAACTCAACACTCCAAGCAATTCCATTGACATTGGTTTGCAAGTAATCACTATTCCAGAACTTGCTTTTTTTTTTCCTTTTAATACTCTTTTTACCTACAAGAGTATTAAAAAGACATTCCTGTTTTCCTCTGATTTATTAATAAGTGTGTTTCAGAGGGAAAAATTGAGGTAGCCCAAATGGTATGTCTTGCCCATGTTGTCTATTTCCTCCCTGCTTCGACACCTGCTGCCTCCCATCTTTTCTGTCAAGTAAATATTTCCTATTGGAAAATGGCAAACATAGCTGTCAGTGGGGTGAGGATAAAATGTGGTTAGAGCTCATTCTTTCTAACCATTTGCCTCCTGGGTAGTGCCTCCCACGGACTTATTTAACCTTTTCTCTCTAGAACTCCTCTTTAGATCTGTGTTTTAATAAACTGAACTATCCCCAATTTTCAAACCCAACTTTGTGTTTGCCTCTTTTTAAGAGACCCATCAGCCCCCAAGGGTTCTTGTCCTGAGTTCTTCTAAGTCCATATCTGACATATTGTCTAAGATCCAGAACAATTAGTAAGCCCCTAAAGATCAAAGTTTTCTCTGATCTGCTGATTTCATCTTCCTCTTAAGTCTTAAGATATTCTGTGAACCTCTCAAGTCACACAACACAGTCTACTTTGTATTCAATTACCTGCTCCCCCTACTTGGGTGACAACAAGATGGGGACGTGGCTACTGCCCTTTGAACTTATCCCTTACTCCTCCCTGCGTCCTAGACTTCAGAACACTCTGGACATGGAATAGACATCAGTGACTCTGTGTTAAAAAGTGAGAATTTATATTCTTCACCAAATCAAGGCACAAGCCTCAGAAAGCCTATCAGTGCCTAGACCCCAGTTTATAAAAATAAAAATATCACTGAAAATGTTCATTAATGAAAGCAGCAAGTTTACCACGTGGAAGAAAATCCATCTCAGTTTAAGTTTTCATCAGGAAATTTTCTAAGAATAAAACACAACTTTATACGCATATTGAAGACTAATTGTTTGGACTATTTACCAAGTTAGTTTGCTGAATAATATAATGAATGACATTCATTAAAATGTCATAATCAGTTCAACTCATTTGGAATCTTGGACTTATACTCTGACTTTGTTTCCTAGCTAATATAACTGTGAACATACAGGTTGTGGTTTTCAGCCCCATATTCTCATCAATCGTATGCTGGGGTTTTTTTTTTTTTTTCTTTTTCAAACTGGTGTTAAAATGTGTGGCATATGGTGGAAAAATTCATAGCAAATGCATTATTCCTGAGGTCTTTAGAATACCTTTGCATGTAAAGGCAATCCAAATAAAAAATGATTCTTTACTAAATACTGATGTAAACTTCTTGTGACCTTTGATACGACAGAGGAAAATTAACAGCGTATGTTTAAAGCATGGAGTTTCTATAGACATACCTTCACCTGTGGAAAACAAGGTTAGCACAAGGTCATTTGAGACTCCGCAGATGATTAGGATGTTTTAGCCAGCAGGCAGATAAAGCCTGAGTGGGCACAATGGAACGAGAAATCAGTCAAATAACAAGGGAGCACAAGGAAAGCATGTTTAAAGCACCAGACTCTTGATCCCAAACTCTAATTTATGAAGTGCATGAATATTTAACACAGTACTAAGCACAAAAATTAATTATTAGTTGATTGATTTCTAAAATGCCTGCTCTAAAAACCAAACTAATGGGGAAATGAATAATCAAGCATTTCAGAATTTCTAAAATTACTAAACTTTAATGAATATTAGAATTTTTCTTAAAAGTTTTCCCAACGTCCTTACTTTGTGACTAGGGAAACTGAGGCCCAGGGAGCCGAAGTGAGCTGTGTGAGGTCACTAATTCGCTGTAGTTGAGAGACCATTGCTAATCGCAAACCATAGAGTGGAGTGTTGAGTCTTGCCACTTTCTGAAGTGGGGCTGCTGATTTCCAAGCTTCTGAGAGAGTTGGGGGAGTTGGTGAGTGACCAGCCAGGCAACAGTCTTCCAGCAGCCAGGCTGTTAGTGGGTGTTTCACATCTGCTCCTGGAGCCAAAAGGGTTCCTATTGCTCCTTTACTAGATGATTGATATGTGTGATCTCTAATAAGCTTATGGGTAAATTATGTCTTTCATTTATACCTATGGCTCTATGAGATCATTATGATAGGATCTTCCCTTGATTTTTAGTGTAGTAATCACTTTCTATGAGAGGTAGCATATAATGAAGTAGCATATAATGAAAGAAGCACAGAATGAATAGTTTAACGCCTTAGTTTGCATTCCCTCATGATGTTAGCTTGGGCAATTACTTAAATTTTCTGATGTTCTTCCTCCCACCCTCACCAATAAAGTCAAGGCACAATAAGCACTATGGAATAATGAGACAACCATTTATATGCCTCTCCTGAGCCATAAATTTAAATGCCTCCTTTAATGAAATCACAGATATGCATAGCACAGGTGTGATTATCATGTCCATTTTCCAGATGAGAAAACTATGGTTAACAATTTTAGAGCAGGAGGGAAATACAGTGGGGACAAACATAGGACCTGGATACAGAATAAGTCTGAATCCGGCTCCAGTACCTTGTAGATGTGTGATCCTGAGAAAGTGACTTAACCCCTTTGGGTGACAGTTGTGTCATCTATAAAATAAAAGTAAAAACTGCGTAAAATGCACATGTTTGTTGTAAGGGTTAATGGAATAATGTGCATCGCCTGAGACAACACTTGGAGCATAGTCATTCTCAGTGAATGTCGATTAATTGGCATTATTACGATTCCCTATTGCCCGAAATCACTGAGTAGCAGAGACTGGATCAGCAGGTATGGTCTGATCAGAACCCTGGCTCTGACCCATGATGCTGTGACTCTTAAATATGTTCCATGTTTTTCTCTCCAGGATTTTATGATCCTGATAAGTGGACTATTATCAGAGGGGCATTAACTCTTTCAACTTTTTACATGATTTGCTAGACATTTAAAGCTATATCAATTTGCCTGTTGATGTCCTACTGCTTAATTTTTCAACTTGCAACTTTTCATTGTGAATTCTACAGAATTGCAAGTGAATACAAAGATTTTCAACACCCTTCACTGAAACTCCTTAAACAAGATAAATTAAAAACATGTGCATGGTGATATTAGGTGCTGAGAAAGACACAGTGTCCATGGGATTCCTGCCAAAAATGTGTAACCTGAGTGCCATCCCAGGGAAACCTCAGTCAACCCAATCTGAGAAACACAGTGCAAAACAATGGGGCCGAACTCTTTTTAAAAGTGCCAAGCAATGGAAAGCAAATAATTGCTGAGGCACCATTTTGGATTAGAAGAGACTGGTGAGACATGGAAGTTGAATGCAATGTGGATTCCTGAACTGGATTGTAATCCAGAAAAAAAAAAATATGATAATGAGATAATCCGTTCTACTCTGAACACATGGTCTCATGTCCTATTCCTGGTCCAGAATCGAATTCAAGAACACATGTATTTATCAATGTCACACTCCGGCTTTGATATTTCCTGGCTGATATTTGGGTATTTGTAATGCATAGAAGGCTAAATGTAGAGATTTTCTTTAGGTAAATAACATCAGAACACAAAGGGAGTCATGCCTCACCATGTACAGACAGGGAACCCAGGCTTCAGCAGAAAGTGGCTGTCTTTGGTCCATAGTTAGTGAGCAGTAGCCGTTCTGGGATTGTGTCTCTGATCTCTCAGACCAGTGTTTTTTCTGCTACATCCAATTAGAGAAAACTTGGTTTCCTATTGCTGCTTTAATAAATCCACAACAATTGAGTGACTTAAAACAACGCATGTGTATTGCTTTATAGTTCTGCATGTCAGAAGACCAAAATCAACTTCCCTGGGCCAAAGTAAAGGTGTCTGCAGGGCTGTACTCTCTCCACAGGCTCTCAGGAAGAATCGCTTTCCTCTCCTTGTTCAGCTTCTAGAGCTGAATTCCTTATATTCTTTGAGTTTGGACCACCCTCCTCCACCTCCAGAGCCAGCAGCTCAGCATCTCCAATTTTTTTCTGCCTCCATTTGCACCTCACCTTCTTCCCAAGTGTCTTTAAATCTTCCTCTGCCTCCCCCTAATAAGAACTTTTGTGACTACATTTAGGGTCCACTCAGATGATCCAGGATAATCTCTCCATTTCAAAATCCTTGAATTTACTTACATCTGCTAAGTCCCGATGACCACATAAAGTAACATACACAGAATGGGATTAGGACCTGGATACCTTTGGGTTCATACAGCCTACCACAGGAATAAAAGGACATGTCCCTTTGCATTGGGTTTTAGTATATTTTTCATGTAGTTAAGCAGGCATTAATTCCTATTTGGGCTGAAACTGAAATTAATAGTTGGGAAGTCATTAATTTTTTTAAAACATATTTTATTTATTTATTTGACACAGAGAGAGATCACAAGTAGGCAGAGAGGCAGGCAGAGAGAGAGGAGGCAGCAGGCTCCCTGCTGAGCAGAGAGCCCAACGCAGAGGGGCCTGGATCCCAGGACCCTGAGATCATGACCTGAGCCGAAGGCAGAGGCTTTAATCCACTGAGCCACCCAGGCACCAGGGAAGTCATCAATTCTTAATCACTCTCTTTAACAGGAAAATACTACACTCTCAGAGTCAATGACTAATATTATACTTTCGAAGATACTGGTAATCTGTTTACATGGCTCTCGGGGGCTTTTTTGAGGACAGGTTCATGTATATATTTATATATCTCCAATACAGGAAGCTAAATATTGGCCCTAAATGTAGCCAGTTCCTAATTCCTGAAACCTCTGAACGTTACCTTCTATGGCAAAAGGGACTTTGTGGGTGATGAAGTTAAGGATCCTGAGAATGGAAAATTATTCTTAATTATTACGATGGGCCCAGATGCAA
Source organism: Spilogale gracilis (assembly GCA_004023965.1). Lineage (NCBI taxonomy): Eukaryota > Metazoa > Chordata > Mammalia > Carnivora > Mephitidae > Spilogale > Spilogale gracilis. The sequence goes on from PITA01012328.1 coordinate 57,127, forward strand.
TCCCAACCATCTTTATAAGAGAAAGGCAGAAGGAAAATAGACACAGAAGGGGAAAAAGCTGTATGACAATAGGGGGAAACACTGGAGTGACATGGCCATGAACCACACAATGTTGGCAGTCATCAGAAGCTGGAAGAGGTGACAGGAAATGGATTCTCCCCTAGAGCTTCCCAAGGGAGCATTGCCCTTCAGATGCCTTAATGCAGCTATGTAATACTCAGTTTGGGTTGTTGGATACTGGAACCGCTGAAGAAAAAAAAAATGTGTTTTGTTTTAGACCAGCAAGTGTGTGGCAATTTTTTACAGTAGTAATAGGAAACTAATATACTCAATAACTAGTTTAGGACCCAACACATACAGGAACTCTAACAATGCTCAGTAAATGTCAGAAGGGAAGAAAGAGAAGGAACAAAGGACAAAGGGGGAAGAAAGGAAGGAAGGAAGGAAAGGAGGAAGGAAAGAAAGAAGGCAAGATAGAAAAAAGGAGGAAGGAAGGAAAGGAAGAAAGGAAATATTAAAGTTACAAGGAAAACCAACATTGTGTATGCTAAGTTAATAATTGACCTACTTGGGGTGCCTGCAGGGCTCAGTTGGGTAAGCCACTGCCTTCAGCTCAGGTCATGATCCTGGAGTCCCGAGTCCCAGGATCGAGTCCCACATCAGGCTCCTAGCTCCGTGGGGAGTCTGCTTCTCCCTCTGACCTTCTCCCCTCTCATGTTCTCTTTCACTTACTCTCTCTCTCTCAAATAAATAAATAAAATCTTAAAAAAATATTCAACTTACTTTTTCTCAACTGGGGACATATGGCTTGCCTCTCAGCTGAGAAGACTTAAGTTTTTTTGTTTGTTTTTTGCTTTTTTTTTTTTTTTAAGTATATGTCTTTTATCCAAATCTGAAGAATTTTGCTTTTAAAATATACATCTGGGACTGGAAGACTACATGACATGTTTCCCCTTGGGAGGATTTTTGCAGTTGAGTTATGAACTTCTGCAGGAAGGGGTTACTGTGAAAGCCAGACAGGTCTTTTTCTAAGGGAGAGCTCGCAGGTCTGTTCTAATAATTGCAAACCGGGGGGGACTGAGGTGAAGGGACATACTCTCACTGCCTTAAGAGACCATTCATTTCTGTCTGAAATTTTTAGGCTAAAGGCACATCAGTATAGGAAAAGCCACTTTAAAATGTTCTCAAGTCTTTTAGCTCTGGGGAAACAATTATTACTTGATAGATTTAGTGAAACATGGAGTATCAGAGTCCATATAGATGTTTTCAGAAATAATACATCCTGACCCACGTTGAACTCCTTAATTTGTGGTATTTAGTGAAAACTGTAGAAGGAGTTAGATATGTCCACAGCACTGTGTTACCACTGGGTACTTCACTGAAGTGTTAAATTAAACAAAACTGAAGATGGAAAGGTTGAAGCAATTAAACTCCTATCCTGTAGACCTTTTCCTGTAGGTCTTATGCTAGAATTCAATTAAAATACTTTTTTCTCCCCTGAAATTACCATTGACTTATTGAGTTTGACAATACTCAGCAGTGCCTTAATGTTTGTCCAAGTGAAAGAAATCACTTTGCTCTGTCATAGAGATAAATGAGGTAAATTCATCAAGAGATTCAACTCAATAAGAATATTGATGATGTTCTGCTTGGATGCATAAACCCTTCAGTCATGAGTGACTTGTCAGATACCCAATGTGAGGTTTTTGTCATTGCTTATAAAAAATAATCGTAAAAAATTCATCTAAATTCCCCCATCCTGTAATTTCCTCTATTATTTTTCATATTATGATATATTTTTTCACTGCGTGTTAAATCAGAGCTGGAAGGAGACAGGTTGTAGATAAATAAAGAAGCAAAGCAAATATGCCATTGAAGCTGAATCCAGCTTTATTACTTGCTGGCTTTTCACCCAAACAGGATTCGTCGTTCAAATTTTAAGACTAGGTTAATAAGCTATGTATACAGGATTTTCCCCATCTCTCAGGAAAAGATTTTCCCCATCTCTCAGCAAAAGATGTTTTCACATATATAATTTTCCACAGTGCACAATTATGGAACTATACATACTATTCATTTAATGCAGACTTGTGTTTTTTGTGTATTTGTTTTACTTATTAATTTGCCCCCTACCTTCCTCATTCCTCTCTATCTCCATCCATATCTGTGTCCTTTGAGGTAAAATTTGTGTAACATCCACACCTTTCATACTTGTACTATGCTTAGGTATACCAACACACACATACACACACACACACACACACACATCTCCACATTCTATATGAAGACATACCAACTACATATATGTATATAAACACACATAAACAAATACACAAAACTAAACTTATTTTAAGATATATTTGGATCTTGGGGTGCCTGGGTGACACAGTCAGTGAAGCATCTTACTCTTGGTTTCAGCTCAGTTCTTGATCTCTGGGTGGTGGGATCAAGTCCCACATCAGGCTCTGTCCACCCAGCAGGGAGTCTCCTTGAAATTCTCCCTCTCCCTCTGCCCTCATGCTCATTCTCTCTCTCCTTCTCTCTCTCTCAAATCAATAAATCTTTAAACAAATATATGTTTGGATCATGTTTTAAAAAATTAAAAGATGGTATATATATTTTCTTCATCTTGATTTTCTCAAAACCTGGTAAACATTCCTCCCAGGAAACAGATGTAATTCTAATTCATTCTTTCCACGGCTTTATTTCATGGTGTTGATGCACCGTAATTCGTATAACCAGTTCTCTACTGATAGGCACTTTTCCTTATATTTTCCTATATGGATAATAATGCAAGCAATCCCCTTGTACATAGATCTTTATTTATTGATCCCTTGGTTTCAAGAAGATACACTTCAAGGAATTCAGTATTGTTGGATCACAGAGCATATATATTTTAGAGTTTAATGATGTCTCTGCGATTACTTAATAGAAGGTAAAACAGTACATATTTATACCAGAAGATGTAAGAGTACTACATTCACAAAAAAAATAAATATTGAAGTCCTTTTAAATGTTTCCATCTTGATCGGTATGTTACATGAGTATTAATTTGTACTGCACTACTACATAAACTAATTTTTACCCCTGACCTTTTGTACTTCTGGACATCACAATCCCTCTATTAATATAGAAAAAGACACAGCAATTACAGAGAGAAAAAGAAAAGGCAATCTCCATGTGGTAGGCTTTGTTTGGGGATGTGAGTGGGAAGGTGCTATTCTTATTCTGTTTGGGGAAGGTCCACTGTCTTGCTGTCTTGAAGGAAGCATATGTGGTGAGCCAACAAGACTTATCTGTCGGCTTTGTAGCACTTCATCGTGCCAGCTGATTGGCCATTTGATGTCTGCAAATCCCTGCAAATGTGGATCTCACTTTATCTGAGGCCGTTTACCTGGGACAAATCCATTACGATTCCACTTCTCTGAGGAGTCTATTCATTACTGCTATTCATTCATCCTCAGTTGTTTTCTTGAAGATATGAAGGAAAAAAAAAACCAAAAAACAAAAGCAAAAACGAATCTCTCTTCAGTAGGAGTTCACTTAAATAAAGTATTTGTTGGCATAGAGCATTTATTCAGAATCTTTTTCTAAACCACAGCAAAATTGATATATAAGATCATATTATATATAAGACTATACTAGCTTTAGGTGTACAACATAATAATTCAATACTTGTATGTTCTCCAAATAATGTGTATATACCACAATAAGTCTGGTTACTATCCTTCACTATACAATGGACCCATTTATCTTTTTCACTAACTCTCCAACCCCCTTTCCCTCTGGTAATCACCAACCTGTTCTCTGTACCTATGCATCTTCATTTAACTCAACTGTTCCTCAGAAAAAATAGAGTTCTCTCACCACACACACTTCTATTTGCTGTCATATCTGTCTCCTTTGGGAAAATATTAAAGTCATGACAACATACTAAGTAGAAAAAAATAACAATAAAAACATCATATGGCTCCACTGTACGGAGTCCTTCTTGGAATACTGGCCTCTATTAAAACAGTATTTCACCCATTGTGGCTTTTAACAATTGTTTTTACAGCAATATAGTTGACACACATGCTAGATTAGTTTCAGGTGTATAATATAGGGATTCAACAACTCTGTATGTCATGCTATGCTCGCCACTAGTGTAGCTACGACTGGTCACCATGCAATGCTCTTACTATACCATTGACTATATCCTCCATGCTGTGTCTTTCATATCTGTGACTTACTCATTCCCTAACTGGCAGCTGGCACCAACTGTGTTCTTTGATGTGAGGAACAAGGAATAGAATCCATGACTGTTGCAAATGCAGATTCCTAGGTTACAGGCCCACTCAGAGAAAACAGAACTTGCAGACAATGGGACCAAGAGTGAGACTTAGAAGCTAGCTTCCCCATGGAATTGTTCACACTCTAAGAGTAGAGCTAATGCTTTTAAAGCTTTTATCTCAATCTTAGTACCTGAGCTGATTAGGAAGTCAGTCAGTTGTCAGTTACAAAGGAGAAGAAAGATGCTAATTACCTATTCCATACCTCTGGGTCATTCTATGAATAACTTTTCTTCTCTTTCAGGCTGAAATGGTTGCATTTTTCTGCTAGAACCTCACCCCCTTGGGTGTTTTACTCCTGCTGTGAGACTCTAGTTAAAGAAAAGTTTCCCTTGAACTTTAACTGACTTGCTCCCACTCTTAGGAATATTGCCTTAAATTTGCAAACTGGCTTCTTAAAACTGTCAGTTTTTCTTCAGAAAAGCTGATGCTGAGTAATAAATCTATATGGAGACCAAACAAAATCTTAATGCTTTTGTCATGAAAGAGAATGACAAATGTTCTTCAAAAGATGATGAATGAATCCCAATTCAAATATAAAAATATGTACAATTTTGTGGGGTTTTCTTTTTGTTAAAAACATGGTTCCTATGTTATTTACATTACGTATATAGTATGATTTTAGAAGAACTTGAGTAAAGAGTTTGATCAGTACCATTTCAGCTTTGATTCCTTTGAATATTAAGGCTTTAGAAATTTTAAAGCACTCTCTTAAATTATCAATGCTCCCTGAGTCCCTAGCAGCTAATATCTTAGCTGTCATTTGGAAAGTTTTCAGAATTAAACGTGATATTGAGGATTTAACGGAGACAGTGCCAAGCATAGGAGAATCCAGGGAATCAAAAGTTTTCAAAGACAACATTTACCTATAGCTTTGTTGGCAGTTTAGAGGTCTCTGAGCTCAGAACTGGGAGCCTTGAGTTCCATTGATGTAACCAAATTCTCTAGACATATACACAATGATGTGTCCCTTATTTACTTTTAATTGCAAAAACAAGAGATAATATGAGATCTATTCTTAACAAACTTTTAAGT
>PITA01012329.1:0-62500 GCA_004023965.1 Spilogale gracilis
GGTGGCGGTGCTTCCATTAGAGGACTTTGTGCATGTTACAGTATTCTTTATTTCATACATGGCAGTTTCTGGCGTTTAAGGCATGGATATGGCTTCTGTTAATTGGAGGCAAAGCTACAGAAACTTTTATTTTATGGTAGGAAATAACAAACTGGAAGGATTTGCTAAGCAGAAATTCACTTTACAAGAGATTTTGCTAGAATGTATTTTCCTATTTAAGCTAGACTTATGTGGCATTTCTTGACATTTAGTTCAGAAACAAAAGGAGATTTTGATATTAAAGAAAGACTTCAGCATTTTGTTATGAAAAGCCAGGAGGAAATGTACTGGGCATTTAGACTGTGTTATCCTGGTAGGTCAGGAAAAACAGAGATTGGCAGCTTGCAGAAATCTCTTGGAAGCAAACAGCTAATCCAGCTGTCATAAGACGACGTGACTAACAGAAGCCCAGATATTTCTTATTATGGAGAATTTGTTTAGCCTTTAGTGGGTGCAGTAGTTCCATAAATGGCTTGTCTTTTTTAGTGGATGAAGTGAAATGATAAGAAATTGTATTGAGTTAAATGAGGTCTCAAATCCGGGGTGTGTGTGTGTGTCTGTGTCTGATAGTACTACATGTATTTTAAGTAAAATGTTTAAGCATAAAACGTTTACATTTGGCCCTTAACTTGGGGATGAATATCATAGCATCCTGCTTCACATGAACTAGCCTGAATATTAATGTTTTTCCTTTTAACAGCTTGATTAGAATCAGTCTCAAGGGCTGGCATATGCTTGTGAACTTGTGCATTCATATTTTCCTGACCTGTGTGGTCTTCGTGGGAGGAATAACACAAACCAGAAATGCCAGCGTCTGCCAAGCGGTAAGTCAGGGTAGAGGCCTGAAATGGGAAGAAAAAAATGATATGAGAAAGTAATTTCATGTTTTCTTAACTGTAAAAGGAAGCGTGTTTTTTAAAGTTGTTTTTCCTTAAAGTTAAACCAAATGTCTGTCACTCGCACGTTTTTAACTGGTGTACTCCAGGTTTTGAACTATTATTTCACAGCCAGACATGTGACTTAGGGAGCTTGTTTCTTTATCCTTGGGAATTCATTGTTACTTGTTACAAGTCTTTTATAATGTCGAACACTTAATTTAAAAAAAAATTTATAAAACCCTGACTTGGGCTAAGAGAAAAGTGGTATTTTCTGACAGTAGGGTTTTATTTGCTTACTTATTTATATAAAGATTTTATTTATTTATTTGAGAGAGAATGAGCAAGGAGAGGGAGTACAAGCAGGGGGAGCAGCAGAGGGAGAGAGGGAGAAGCAGGCTCGCTGCTGAGCAGGGAGCCCATTGTGGGGCTCAATCCCAGGACCCTGAGATCATGACCTGAGCTGAAGGCAGAGGCTTAACTGACAGAACCTCCCAGATAGTAGGGTTTTAGAAATTATTTCATCTGTTTATGGAAACAATAGGAATTTGAAAAGATTTAACTGTAAGATATAAAAATCAGAAACTTATCATGTATGGTAAATATGAAAAATTACAGAATAGTCAACTTTTAATTTCAGAGAAATTATTATATATGTAGCCTCAGTGAACAGTATTCTTCTAGAATATGTATAAAAAATCAAAACTACTCATAGACATCAAAAATTGTGCGTATTTCCTGTATTTGCATACTGTTTTTCATATGCATGTTTGAAGTGGTGCCATGTAGTAATTGAGTTCAAACTGCCTGGAATTGGGTCTCAGGTCTACTTTGCCATTTCTGTGGGCAATTTATTTAACTTTTGTTTTAATTGCCAATCAAATATAACAAATATTTGCCCTCTCCACAAACTTTTTTAAGTGTACAGTTTTTTGTTTGTTTGTTTGTTAAAGATTTTATTTATTTATTTGACAGAGAGAAAAAGCCAGAGAGGGAACACAAGCAGAGGGAGTGAGAGAAGGAGAAGCAGACTCCCCACTGAGCAGGGAGCCCGGTGCGGGGCTCGATCCTGGGACTCCGGGATCATGACCTGGGCTGAAGGCAGATGCTTAATGACTGAGCCACCCAGGCGCCCCAAGTGTATGGTTTAATATTTAATAGAAGTATAATGTTGTACAGATTTCTAGAACTGTGTCATCTCACATGACTGAAGTGATGTACCTGTTAAACAGTAGTGTCCCCTTTCCTCCCAGCTCTGGGCAACCACCGTGTTGCCTTCTGAAGGTTAATTACTTAGATACCTCGTCTAAGAGGAATCTTGCAGCATTTGTCATTCTGTGACTGGCTCATTTCACTTAGCATGACGTCTGCAAGGTTCATCTGTGTTGTAGCATGGGACAAGATTTCCTTCCTTTTTTATGGCTGAATAATATTCCGTTGTGTGGATATACCACCTTTTCTTTATCCATTTATCTGTTGATGGACATGTAGGTGCTTCTGTCTCTTGGGTGTTGTGACTAATGCTACAGGGAACATGGGCGTGCAGGTATCTCTTTGAGATCCTGTGATTTCAGTGTTTAACTTTTCTGCGTCTCAGCTTTCTCACCCATAAATTGGCACTGACATTTGAGTTGTTGTCAGATGATGTGATTATTTATATTAAAAAAAAGTCCTTTTTTTTGACTTCCCAAAGTTCTTTTGTTTTTTTAATTTTATTAAAAAAAAACAACACAAAAGCCCTATGGCTATTTACAAGTAAATGATTTGAAGTAATGGGAAGGTGTAGCCCAGAGTGTGAATATAAGTTTAACATACAGAAGTTGGATGCAGAAAGGCAACTATGAGAAAACATAATGGATGTGAAGATGCCATTTATATAATATCAATGGATATTAAGTACTAAGAAAGAATAAAAGATGTTCATGATTTATGGGCAAAATTGTAATAGCTATTTAAGAAGACGTAAATGAACGGAAAGATACACGAGGCCCAAGGACAGAAGTGTTATTATCAGAACGATGGCAGTTCCTCTGAAATTCCTATATACATAAGGGAGTTTTTCACAAAACAGAATAAAATGATTTTTAAATTTAGATTAAAAGCAAAGGACCAAAGGCAAAGATAGCCAGGACCTTTCTGCAGAGGAAGAGGAGAGCAAGGTGACTGTCTTTCTGACCATCAGAACCTGGGAGGCTCTCGTCATTAACACTGTAGGGAGAGAGACATGGACCAACACAGTAGAACAGAGATTCAGAAGCAGCCCCATTTGGGACTTTGCTGTGAGACCAAGGTTTGCATATGCTTCGGTTTTGGGGTAGAGAGACCTCTGTGCAGATTAGAGGAGCTGGGGAAAATCCACGTGGAAAAACATTACAGTGGCTCTGTAGTCCTGCCTTGTAAAAAATACCAACTCTGCGTGGATTCAAAAACTACCATGGGCAAGCCAAAGTATTAAAATTCATATTAGAAAATATCACAGTCCTTGGGATAGGGATTTCTTAAATACAACATGAAAAAGCATTGGCTAGAAGAGAGATAGTTTTAACCAAATTAAAAATAAGAGATTTGATTAATTAAGATTCCTTAATGAAAAAGCCAAGTTAACAAATTGGGAGATGCTCTTCTTAATACATACCCCTGAAAGGCATTGGGATAAAAAATACATTAAGAAACTGTAATTGACAAGAATGCCACAAACAACCCAGTAGAAAAAGTGGCGAGAGAATGGACAGGCTTTTCAGAGAAGAGGATACGCAGAGTCTGTATCCATGGGAAGAGGTGCTCAGCATGACTGCTGGCCATGGAGATGAGAATAAAGACAATGAGGTAGCACTTACGCCTTTTCTGTCAGCAAAAAGTTGAGCCTGACGATGGCAAGTTGTGAAGAATGTGTGGGTCTGCATATTTTCTACGTCGTGGGTAGGAAGGGTAAGCAGATGATTCTAGGAGGCTTTGTGGTCTGAGGTTAAACATGCATAGACCCTGGGACCCAGTAGTCCCACTCCTGACTCTGAGAGTACACTTGCCCATATGCAGCAGACGTGTGTCTAGGAGTATACACGTGCCCATGAATATTCATAGCCGCATTGTGCCCAGGAGAGAAAACCTGGAGGCAGCCCAAATGCCCATCGGTGACAGAGTGAGTGAATAAACTGTGATATTATGCAACAGTCAAAACCAATGAATTACAATAATATCTAACAATACAAGTAAGTCTTAGAATATATGTGAAAAAATTAAGTCCCATAAATTATATCCACTCTGCTGTCTTTTTTTTATAAAGTAAGAAGTAACCAACATGAAACAGCTCACTTTTAATGAAAATATGCAGGTCCAATAAAACTGTAGAAGGCAGGCAAAGGGGGTGATAGACACAAGATAAAGAGTAATGATTCCCTTGGGAGCAGGTTTTGGTCAAGGTCTTGCATTTTATCTTGCTGATAAATTCTTAGACACTTAAGAATGATAACTCATTAAATAAAAGTGGGATGTGCTTGGTCTGGTCACTAGACTGTGTCGTGAATCTAAGGTTGACAACTAATCCAGTATTGTATAATGGAAATCCAGTTTAAAATGCAAGTGTGCATTAGAATCATGGAGAGCGGGGCGCCTGGGTGGCTCAGTTGGTTGGGTGACTGCCTTCGGCTCAGGTCATGATCCTGGAGACCCGGGATCGAGCCCCACATCTGGCTGCCTGCTCGGCAGGAAGCCTGCTTCTCCCTCTCTCACTCCCCCTGCTTGTGTTCCCTCTCTAGCTGTGTTTCTCTCTGTCAAATAAATAAATAAAATCTTAAAAAAAAAAAAAAAAGAATCATGGAGAGGATGAAAGCATGGACAGTACCTGGTATACAGTAAGTACTCAGTAGATAGTGGCTATTACTGCTATTGTCACTGTTGAAAAAATTACCTCTCCGCTGTGCAGAGTCTTTTTATTATAGGCCATTAGTATACCCTGGGAAGCAAATTTGATGGGAGCGGATGAGAGGCCAGATAATGGGTCCCGGGTCAACTGAATCCATGCACAGAGGATAATCTTGTTTTCTCAGTCCTCCCCCCACCTTCTGATTCCTGTTCATCTTGTTTGTAGGTCTTAGTTTACTATTATTCGAGAGATACCGTCCCACCCCTCCCCTCATTATCCTGTGGTGCTTATTAAATTTCTATGGTGTCTACTGCCCTTCTCACTTGACTGCTGTTAACTTGCTTTCTGTCTCTGGACCCCGTGCTCTGCAAGGAATCCCATTGCTCTGATTCACCCGTGTTTATCCAAGGATCAGCGCAGGACCTGACCCAGAGTAGGGGATACTAGATGCTTAGTAAGTATTTACTGAGTGAGTGAACAAAAAAAGCCTCCGTTACCAATAGTAGAAACTCATTTGGTGTTGGAGCCATTTTGAACAGAGGCTCTGGGGACAGAGCTCAGTGCATGGTGGTGGTCATGGTCGTCAGGTGGCGGTTGTGGTCGTCTGGTGGCGGCCGTGTTCGTCTGGTGGCGGTTGTGTTCGTCTGGTGGCCATCGTGGTCGTCAGGTGGCCGTTGTGGTCGTCTGGTGGCCATTGTGGTTGTCAGGTGGCTGCCGTGGTCGTCAGGTGGCGGTCGTGGTCGTCAGGTGGTCGTTTGTGGTCATCAGGTGGTGGTTACGGTTGTCACGGTTTTGTCTAGATATTCATTGTTTTCGCGAAGCAGACACATTGATTTCACTAAGGAAATGAATAGAAAGAGGCCATTGTGAAGATGACTGCCTTTCATTGTCCTGAATGATATTTTATACCATTTCTAGAAAGAAAAGGAGAGGAACTTGCAGGGAGTGTTCAAGGCCTCTACATTGAAGGTCTGTGGCGTAAAGATTTTTTTTTTTTTTTTTTAAGAGAGTGGCAAGTCTTCAGATGTTTTCATGCGTCATTTTCTTCTGTTTTTCCACTGTTCTCCCTTCTATGAGAAACATAACACTCTTGTTGTTTCTGACTTAGACATGACTGGCTTCTCTTTGCTGTTCTGATAGTTCAATTAGGAGCCAGCCAAGAGAGGAGTCGGTGGAAGGCAAGCAAGATTGGCCTGGGGTTCCGGGGGTTCTGGGTCTGCCAGGCTGACTAGTATTGACGTAGGGAAGATGTTGAGGTTCAAAGCTGATGGCCAAGAAAGAATTCTTGAGACATCTTTGATGCAAGAAGGTGGTTTTATTAAAGCACAGGGACAGGACCCGTGGGCAGAAAGAGCTGCAGCGGGGTCATGAGGAGTGGACCATGGTATATTTTCAAGTTGGGAGGGGGCGAGGAATAGGAGAAGTCTCTAAGGAATGTTGGAAGCAAGGTTTCTAGGACCTAGAGGGGACTAGCTATTGTGGGAAAAGGTAATTTATTATTGTCTAGTAAAGCCTTAGTCATGAGAGTTTTCTTTTTTTTAAAGATTGTATGTATTTGAGAGAGAAAGAGTACGTGTGTATAATTTGGGGTTGGAGGGGAGCAGCAGAGGGAGAGGGAGAAGCAGACTCCCCACTGAGCTGGGAGGCCCATGTGGGGCTCACTCCCAGGACCCTGAGATCATGACCTGAGCTGAAGGCAGACGCTTAACCAAATGACCCACCCAGGTGCCCCTTTTGCTCATGAAATCCTTTAGATGTATACTGGTGGGTCACATACTTGGGGGTTGATTGCCAGCATGTATCTTGGGGGGGGGGTAGAGATAAAGGAAATTTCCAAAGGAATTTTTATATGTTAAAGTAGACTTTCTGGATCCTGAGGGTTGGTCTAAGCTTGCCTTCTGGCCTTAGCAGAGTACTAAGGTCGAGGCAGCTGAGTCCCTAGAGGAACATCTCTACTTGTGTCAGGGACTGGGCAGTGGGCTATAAGTAGTAAGGAAATTTAATAGTTTTTCTTCTGCCTTTGTTTTCTACATCAGTATGATTTGTCACTTAACCTTGTAGGGGGTTAACGTTTCTTCTACAAAATAATGGGTTGGGCTAGTTAACTTACATGATGGTTAAGGTTCTTCTAGCTGAGCCCGAAGTGCACCTACTAGAATCCTAACCTGTGCATACGTTATGATGCTTTTTTATGTGTGCACATAATCGGTGTAGTTTTATGTTTCTTATTTCCCTTTCGGAGCTCATAAACTTTATGAACAGTGAGAACAGCTTCTACAATACTTTCCTCTCCACGTTGATGGCCTGAGGTTGTTGCAGTGCCCTTAGGCACCTTCCTTCCCACTCTGAGTCTTAAGTCAGTTCCCGGAGGTACCGTGGGTACCTTTCTGCAGGCTTGGACTCTGTTTTGCAGAAGGAGCTAAAAGAGAGCTAAGCAGCTGAGTGACAGAGTAGCCAGGGTTGTTGACTCCGGGTTGGAAGGGTCCTGGGTTCTGGGTCATGATATGCTGCCAAATGATTGTGCGATAATTAATTTTCTGGTCCTTGGTTTCCTTAGCTGTGCAGTGAAAAGATTCGGCCAGATCTTACTTAAGTCACCTTGTTGTTCCACCACTCCATGATTTACTTTATTAAATACAGCACCGGCTAACCTTCTCTAGGGTCCTTTTGTGTCTCTTTTCGAGAGTTCTGCTATGGCACGTGAAATGCCTGGGGAAAATTTAATCAGTGAGTTTTAAGGCTTTTTTACTTGCCAGCTACTGCAGATGTGTTATTTTAACTTTCATATTAACCCCAGGAGGTACTTGTTACACCTCTGTTTTATCAATACAGACATTGAGTCTTTCGGAATTGAAACAACTTGTCCCAAATCACTAGGGCTGTTGCGTGGCAGAGGTGTGATTCAGATGCCAGTCTCGCCGACTCAGGTGTCCCCCCGCTCCTCCCTGGGGTCACTGTGCTTCACTATTTGGGGAGGACCAGCACAGACCAATAGAAAGGGCATGGCTTTTGGAAACCAGAAAACATGGGTTTGAGCTGCAGCTTTGCCACTGACCAGGTGACCTCCAGGGGATGATTGTGTGCCTTTCAGATGCAGTCTCCCCGATTGTAGCTCAGGGTTAATGCCCTTCACTGAATGGTGACATTGGGAGGATAAAAATGGAAGCACATACACATTGTCTTTATACATTTTGGGGCACACAGTGGGCATTCAATAGTGAAACCTATTCCTATTTTACATGTATTAATACATGATTATATGAATATAAAGATCTTTTTTTTTTTTTGCACACTTACTATATGCATGCTGCGCTCTCTTAGGGTTATTGGTGGTTAAAAATACAATCGTTATAATGTCCAGTCTTGGTTTGTGAGAGCTTATGGTTCGGTAACATATGAAGCACAACTCTTTAGGGCAATTATTTTATTTTACAGTTTTGGAAATTGATGTCCTGAGATCGGGTGACTTTCTTAAGTAATCATCTGTTGCATTTAATCAGTCATTTAAATGTCCTATGAATTATATTCCTTATTCCTAAACTACAAACTTTCCACACGTATTTCTGATTTATGTGAAAGAAATTTGATAGTGACGTCGCATTTGAAGCATCTGATGGAGAAAACAATAGGGAAGTATCCCGTTCCAAAAGAAGTACCGTCTCTGCCAGTTCTCTGCTCCCCCTTTATTCTTCTTGTGGAATATCTGAGCATTTCCTTACATGAGAGTTACTAGGTGACATCAGACGCCTAAAATTCTACCATTGGTAATGATTTTGTTTGACTGAAGGCTTTAGTATCTTTCGAGTGTGAACACTCCAGAAATTTTGAAATGCCTTAGGAAATACTTCAGAATCTAAAGGTTGAGTTTTCCATCCTAGATCTAAAACAAGAAAATGCTCCATCTTGCATCGTCTGTGTTGAAAATGTTTTCACTCCTATTTTTTAAACTTCACTGCTCAGTTTCGTTCTTCTGACCTGAGCTTCTGAGGAGCCTGCCGTTTTGAGTCAATGTCAGTGATCTGTCTGGAACATTTCCGTGTCTTTGTACCAACTTCATTTACACTATTTTTACTTCTAGTACTGGGTGTGCCTCCAGATAACCTCAGGTTTATTTTATGCTTTTGTTCCACTTTTCTGTGTAAATTTTGCTTCTACCATACAGACAGTAAAACTAATGGAAACCAAGGAGCCACTTTTCTCCTAATGAAGAAAATAACCGTGAGTTTTCTAGTTTGGCCAGGCTGGACCCCCCACCCAGCCACTTCCTGGACAGTGACTCTCCTCGTTTTTGTCCCGTAAAAGAAGACTTGGGTTTTCACTTGCCAAGTTTTGGCTGCACACTGATTCTCCGGCAAATGAACTCTGGGCTCCAGTCTAAATGCTTTTGTCGCTGCCCTAGGTTTGATAATGTCAGTTTGATTTTCTTGAGATTGGAGAGCCATCATTTTCGAATGAAAAACTTTGTCTTGAAGATTTTCATTAGTAGGATTTTACCTGTGATAAATACATAAAAAGAAATGATCAAACAGATAATAAGTACTTAGTCAGATAAGAAAGCTGAATAGTGCCCTTGATGCTCCAATGATACATACACATACTTTTCTTAAACTGGATTTAAACCTTTCTTATTAGGCCCATAGCTTCATCTAGGATTTTATGTCCGAATAGAGTTGCTTCACACACAGGTCCCTTGGTAAACATACCCTCCATCACACCCTTGGGGAGGAAACTTAGTGTGACCATTACATGTACTGCAGATTTCCAGTGTTACATTGGGGACCTGTCATGTCTCAGATATTGTGCCCATACAGTCCCTACGGAAACGCTGCATCGAGATCGTTATTGATATTATTCCCACTCGTCTAATGTGGGAAATTAATTTAGAGAGGTGACATTTAAAACCACACTCCTAATAAGTAATAATAAAATATAGATACCATTTTTCTCGACTGCTTATCATGCGCCAGGCAATGTGCTAAATGCTTCATGTAGGCAATCTTAGCCCCATAGTACTTTCGTCTCCCTCTCTGTTGATGACCAGGGAAGCCAGGACTGGAGATGTTGCACGCCTTTGCTGAGGTACACAGCGGGGAAGGGGTGGGTCCTGGTTTTAACACGAGGTACAAGTTTTGATTCTAAACCTCATCCTCTTACCACCAGGACATTATATTGCTGACCTACCGTTACCATATATGAAAGCTCTGAATTATAACTACTCAGGTCTGTCACACGAGTTCACTCTGTGCTGTGGCTTCTGGCTACCCCTGCCCTCTACCTTCCTCCCTAAAGTGGGCCTCTGAAACCGACCTCTAATTTAGAACATGGCACCTGAGAGAAACACACCTTTGGCTTAATGTTTTCTCAGAGTCCATGCTATGGAGTCTGAAGGGTTCTCTCGGGTATACGTTGTATGTGGTCTCTGGGCCTCCTAGATCCAAGTGTTGGTTTCTTCTGTGAGAGGACACCATCCTCTGTTACACGTCTGTTGGGATGCTTTGCTCCATTTGTGGGCAGAGGAATCAGTCTTTAGAATATACCTTCATACTGTTTTTGAGTCCTGTTATCGAAAGTTACTTACCAGGTATTTTTGATAAACCTTGAAGGCAGCTACTACTGGGGAATTCTTTTTTTCCTTTTAGTTTATATATTCTTCAATCTTCTTTCTAGGTTGGAATAATTCTTCATTATTCCACTCTTGCTACAGTACTGTGGGTGGGAGTGACAGCTCGAAATATCTATAAACAAGTCACTAAAAAGGCGAAAAGATGCCAGGATCCCGATGAACTGCCACCTCCACCAAGACCAATGCTCAGGTATTTAAGGTCTTTGTTTACTATATTACATTAACCATCTACTAAACAGTTGAGGTGAAGCTGTTTTAAATAGAACAATGCTGAGTCAATTTTGGAAAGTCCAGAATGGACTTTGTAAGCTGGGCTTCCTGGATTTGAGTACTGGCTGCGTAGCCTCCAGCTGGGGCCTTGACGTTGGTGAGGTTGTCCACCCTGGCCTGGCCTCCCTCTCTCAGCCTTAAGGTGGGACCGGCCGTCTAACAGGCTCTGAGAAAACCTTAGCTGTTTTTATTTCCTTGGAGTCATGTCAGAGATTTTAGTCTCATAAGTATGTTTCAGTTTAATTATTTTCTACAAAATGCATCAGTTTTGGAGCTACACTCTTCTTCCCAATTGTAATAAAAAATAATGGATTACCGGGCTGGATGAGTAAAAATTGACCAGTGGTGACCTCGTGGATGGAGCGCTGGCTGTGTAGCCCGCACCGGGCCAGGCACTGAAGCCCTCACGCCCCTGAGGAGTTTACCATCGGCCTGAGGAGACCCTCAGGGACCTGCTGGGGGCGGTGTGAGAACTGGAGCGGAGATAGGTTCTTCTGAAAGTGCGAACAAAGGCACCATTAATTACGGGGGGGGGGGGTGTTGGGGAGGTGTTGACCTCTAGGGATGACCTTCCTGAGTGATTAGGGCAAAGATGAGAGGCCACACTCCAGATACAGGATTATGTGGGGAGCTGAGGGAACTTTGGCCGGAAACCAGTGAAAGGTGAGTGTCAGGCCTCAGGGAGCCATGTGAAAACGAGGGCCTCGGGGAAGCCTTTTACCTCAGGGAGTGGCCGGATGCGGTGTCTTTTCAGAAGGACAGCCTTGCGTTAGTCCACCGCGAGGGTAAGAAATTCTGCCGCGCTGGTTCGGGCAGTCCGCGCGGGGACGGAAACCAGTTCAAGACACTTGAGGCAGCTTCTGTACGATGGATGACCAGTTAGATTTAAAACTGTGGGAGGGAGAGAAACTCAAAGATGGCTTCAGGTTGCTCTCATTGAGCAAGGGCCCCTCAGCACATGGCGCCTCCAGCAGCTGAGAATATAGGAGACGTAGACGGGGGCAGGGCGGGTACGTGCGGGGGACGTAGGCTCACTAGTACTTGCTGTGAGTAGTTTACATTTTTGGAAACCGGGTGCTCGTGGGGCCGTGTTGCCATTTAGTGGATGGTCCATAGCCAGTAAAGGGAGGAACTGAAAGAGAACACCTGAGAACACAGGAGACTCAGGGCGGGACTGGTCCGTGGACGACAAGGGGCAGCAAGAGCGCTTGGCCAGAGTCAGGTTACAGGACTCGATTTGACAAAAACAATAGGGAGATGGTGTTTGAAGAGATTTGGAGATCTCATCTTCCTTCCTGTTACCTTCTGAGAAAAAAACAAAACAAAATGAAACAAAACTAAAAACACGAAGCACAGATGTTAAGTCCCCAATACAGCCTTCAGCCAGCCAGCTCAGGACTTGGGTCGTGTCTCTAGAAGTGACAGATGCAGAGTTAGGATTGTGACTGAGCCCAGGAGGACCCTGCCAGGGCACAGAGTCCCTGCTGTCTCTTTTCAGAGAGCCCAGAGAAGCTCTGGCTGAGAAAGGGCATTTCTCTTGTAGGACTCACCAGCACTCTGTCTCCCTCTGTGATTATGACACCGTCATGTTTTATGCTATCCCCGGTGTGTCCCCGGGAGGAGGGGTTAGGAAGGGCCTGTGCACAGCGTGAAGCTGCTGGGACTGGCACCTGCCTTACCCGAGTGACTAGGGACAAGCATACACAGCGGTAGGATGTCCCAGAACACTTACTGGACTGACTTTGTGGCCAGCTGAATCTAAAGGACAGCAGTTCCTTCTGAGAGAACTGAAACTCTACCTGCAGTAGCCTTGCTTGTCCACAGAGTGGCAGAAGCTGATCAGCTTTCCTCAAGTTGGAACCGGCCTCCTTTAAAAAAAAAAGATATCCAAACAAAAAATTTTAAAAAAACTTCAGAAACTTATTGTTAATAAGGCAGCCTCCAAAAGTTAGTCTCCAGTTTATTATGGAGACAGGAATAATAATTGGTCATGAAGGAAGGACTTCTGCGGGGTGGAGACACTGGGATGTGTGCACCTTGATAACTTGGAATGACAAGCTTATCTTGGCATTGTTTCTCCTTCCAGGTTTTACCTGATCGGAGGGGGCATTCCCATCATCGTCTGTGGCATAACAGCTGCGGCAAACATCAAGAATTACGGCAGTCGGCCAAATGCACCCTAGTGAGTGTTTTGTGTTCTCTGCCTACCTGACCCCGATTGCTTCTCTTTTTAATGATTTTCCGGGGTCCTAACTTTATTGCAGTTTCTAGAACAGTCTGTTGGTGGGTCGCATCTGACCCAGTTTCTCTTTTCTTTTCTAGTTGCTGGATGGCCTGGGAGCCCTCCTTGGGAGCCTTCTACGGGCCTGCCAGCTTCATCACTTTTGTAAACTGTATGTACTTTTTAAGCATATTTATTCAGTTGAAAAGACACCCTGAGCGCAAGTATGAGCTCAAAGAGCCTACCGAGGAGCAGCAGCGGTTGGCCGCCAATGAAAACGGGGAAGTGAATCACCAGGACTCGCTGTCTCTGTCTCTGATCTCGACATCAGCATTGGAAAATGAACATACTTTTCATTCTCAACTTCTGGGGGCCAGTCTTACCTTGTTCTTATATGTCGCCTTGTGGATGTTTGGGGCCTTGGCTGTTTCCCTGTATTACCCTCTGGACTTGGTGTTTAGCTTCTTTTTTGGAGCCTTGTGTTTAAGCCTCAGTGCCTTCATCGTGGTTCACCACTGTGTTAACAGGGAGGATGTTAGACTTGCGTGGATCATGACTTGCTGTCCGGGCCGGAGCTCGTACTCTGTGCAGGTTAACGTGCAGCCCTCCAACTCGGGCGGCACCAACGGAGAGGCCCCGAAATGCACCAATAGCAGTGCCGAATCCTCGTGCACCAATAAGAGCACGTCGAGCTTCAAGAATTCCTCCCAGGGCTGCAAACTGACGAACCTGCAGGCTGCTGCAGCTCAGTGCCAAGCCAACTCTCTGCCCTTGAACTCCACGCCTCAGCTCGATAACAGTTTGACGGAACATTCGATGGACAATGATATCAAGATGCACGTGGCGCCTTTGGAAGTTCAGTTTCGTGCAAATGTGCACCCAGGCCGCCATCATAAAAACAGGAGTAAAGGACACCGCGCAAGCCGACTCACAGTCCTCCGAGAATATGCCTATGACGTCCCGACGAGCGTGGAGGGCAGTGTGCAGAACGGCTTCCCGAAAAGCCGGCCGGGCAGCAACGAAGGACACTCGAGGAGCAGAAGAGCCTATTTAGCCCACAGGGAGAGACAGTACAACCCACCCCAGCTGGAGAGCAGTGACGGCTGTAGCACGCTCCCCCAGAGCAGCAGAACTTTCGAAAAGCCCGTTTCAAATAGTAAGAAAGATGCCTTAAGAAAACCAATTGTAGTTGAGCTCGAGAGCCAGCAGAAGTCTTACGGACTCAACTTGGCTGTCCAGAATGGACCAATCAAAAACAACGGGCAGGATGGCCCCTTACTGGGTACAGAGAGCACTGGCAGTGTTAGGACCGGGCTCTGGAAACATGAAACTGCCGTGTAGCAGTGTGGGTGAGTGGGTAGGGGACTTCCAGGCAGAAACCCACAGAAACCGTGAGCTTCACATTCCTTTATGCTACGAACACGTGCGAATGGTTTATGGCCACCTTAGGGGTTCAAAACAATTTTGAATAAACTTCTACGTTTGGGATTTTATGTATTTTACATCCCCTAATTGTTGCTTTTTTTATGAATTAAAAAAAAAAAAAAAGTCCCCCGAAGCATTGTTTTAGTTGTAAAGCACCAGCAGGACTTGGAGAATCTGAAATGTAATTTTTTGGAACCTGTTATATCTACTTAATATTTCGGGCTTGTATTTAATACAATAAATAGATGTTTGTCGTGTCAGTCTTTTTGTGTTTTATAAGAGAAGCATGTGGTTCTGTTTTAATTGTGCTTATACATGGGGATATCTTAATGAGAATTATACATAAATCATCTCACATAATTAACTCCATTGATTATAACATATAAATCAAAGGTCTTTGGGATGGATGTATTTTGTAAATATAGTTTTAAATACTACAAGATTTTTAAAAGATCATGGAATGTTTTTTCTGAAAATCAAAATGCCTAAAATCTCTTTCTAAATTGCATTACTTTGTTGTATCACTTCAGTCCTATTAATAGTTTTGTCACTTGTGGCCTTTCAGCAATTTATATTTCAGTCCAATTTTGTTACACATTCTTCCCCCTTCCCTGCACATATATTATTCTTGAATGTAAGGGAGGAACTACCATAAAAGTATGAATCACACTCACTTATTCTGAGTTCTTCAGTAGGTTCATCCTGAAATACTTTTTTTTTTTTTTAAGATTTTATTATTTATTTGACAGAGAGAAACACAGCTAGAGAGGGAACACAAGCAAGGGGAGTGAGAGAGGGAAAAGCAGGCTTCCCACAGAGCAGGGAGCCCGATGTGGGGCTTGATCTCAGGACTCTGAGATCATGACCTGAGCTGAAGGCAGACGCTTAACGACTGAGCCACCCAGGGGCCCCTGAAATATTCATCTTTAAATTGCATTCAGAAGGCAGAAACTGCTCTGATCCCCGTGTTGTCATTGGTCATATTAGCACGATAGGGATTAACCAGCCCTGGCCCCTCATCTCACTGGAGTCCATTTCTGGAACTTTGTTTTTGTTTTTTTTAAAGTTATTTACTATGTCGCATTTTTAAAACAATTTTATCTGCAGTATGGTTCCTGTGCACTGTTACAGTAGTTTATGTTAGTATATATTACTCAGTGCATGTCATAATGAGTGTGCTGTTAATCCCCTTTACCTGCCCCCCACCCCCACCCCAGGACCATCAGTTTGTTCTCTGTAGTTAAGAGTCTGTTTCTTGGTTTGTCTCTCTTTTTTAATTTGTTCGCTTGTTTTGTTTCTTAAGTTCCACATATGAGTGAAATCATACGGTGTTTGTCTTTTTCTGACTGACTTCACTTAGCATGATACTCTGTAGATCCATCCATGTTGTTGCAAATGGTGAGATTCCATTCTTTTTATGGCTGAGTAATATTCCTGTGTGTGTGTACCCACGTGCACACCACCTCTTTCCATTCATTTATTGATGGACACTTGGACTGCTTCCGTAATTTGGCTATTGTAAATAATGGTGTAAAAAACAGGTGTATATATCTTTTTGAATTAGTGTTTTTTTGTTCTTTGGATAAATACTCTGTAGAGGAATTACTGGTTCACATGATAATTCTATTTTTAATTTTTTGAGGATCTCCTTATTGTTTTCCACAGTGGCTGTACCAGTTTGCATTCCCACCAACAGTGCACAGGTGTTCCCTTTTTTTCCACATCCTTGCCAATACTAGTTGTTTCTTGTGGTTTTGATTTTAACCATTCTTTTTTAAAATTTTTTAAAAATATTTTATTTATTTAACAGAAACACAGCTAGAGAGGGAACACAAGCAGGGGGAATGAGAGAGGGAGAAGCAGGCTTCCCACCCAAGTGATGAACCCGATGTGGGGCTTGATTCTGGGACCCTGGGATCATGACCTGAGCTGAAGGCAGACACTTAACGACTGAGCCACCCAGGTGCCCCTGATTTTAGCCACTCTCACAGGTGTGAGGTGATATCTCATGGTTTCAATTTGCATTTCCCTGATGAGTGATGTTGAGCATCTTTTCACGTGTCTATTAGCCATCTGCATACATTCTTTGAAGAAATGCCTGTTCTTGTCTTTTGCCCATTTTTAAATTCTTTGTGTTTTGGTGATTGAGTTGTGTTATTTTTTAAAAAAAAGATTTTATTTATTTATTTGACAGAGAGAAACACAGCTAGAGAGGGAACATAAGCAGGGGGAGTGAGAGACGGAGAAGCAGGCTTTCTGCCTAGCAGGGAGCTCGATGTGGGCCTTGATCTTGGGACTCTGGGATCATGACCTGAGCTGAAGGCAGACACTTAGCAACTGAGCCACCCAGGCGCCCCATCAGTTCTTTATATATTTTGGATACTACCCTTTATTGGATTTATCATTTGTAAATTTTTTCTCCCATTCAGTAGGTGTCTTTTAATTTTATTGATTCCTTTGCTGTGTGGAAGCTTTTTGTTTTGATGTAATTCCAATAGTTTATTTTTGCTTTTGTGTCCCTGCCTTAGGAGAAATATCTAGAAAATGTTGTTATGGCTGCTGTTGGAGAAATTATTGTCTCTGCTCTTTGTATGATTTTTGTGGTTTCAAGACTCACATTTAGGTCTTTGATCCATTTTGCATTTATTTTTCTGTATGGTGTAGGAAAGTGGCCCAGTTTCATTCTTTTTGCATGTGGCTTTTGAGCTTTCTGACCATTTGTTGAAGAGACAGTCATTTTCCCATTGCATGTTCTTGCCTCTTTTGTTGAATATTAACCATATAATTGTGCGTTTATTTCTAGGCTCTCTGTTCTGTTCCATTGATCTTGGGTCTATTTTTGTGGCTGTGACATACTGTTTTGATTACTACAGCTTTGTAATGTATCTTTAAATTTGGGATTGTGATACCTCCAGTTGTGTTCTTCCCTTCCAAGATTGCTTTTGCTATTTAGGATCTTTTGTAGTCCTATATACATTTTAGGAGTCTTTGTTCTAGTTCTGTGGAATCTCTTTTCCATTTGTTTGTGTCATCTTCAGTTACTTTTGTCTGTGTTTTACAGTTTTCAAACTACAGATCTTTTGCCTCCTTGGTTAAGTATATGCCTAGGTATTTTATTACTTTTGGTGCAATGGTAAATGGGTCGGGTTTTTTTTAAAGATTTATTTATTTATTTATGAGAGAGAGAGAGAGCACACAAGCAGGGGGAGTGGCAGAGGGAGAGGGGAAGCAGGCTCCCCACTGAGCAGGGAGCCAGACACGGGGCTCCATCCCAGGAATCCAGGATCATGACCTGAGCAGAAGGCAGACATTTAACCAGCTGAGCCACCCAGGTGCCCCTGGGTTTGTTTTCTTATTTCTCTTTCTGCTACTTCATTTTTAGTGTATAGAAATGCAATGCATTTCTGTATATTGATTTTTCTGTCCTGTGACCTTACTGAATTCATTTATCAGTTCTAGTAGTTTTTTCGTGGAGTCTTTAGAATTTTCTTTATCCAGTAATTATGTCATCTGCAAATAGTGGAAGTTTTACTTCTTCCTTACCAATTTGGATACCTATTATTTCTTTCTGTTGTCTGATTGCTGTGGCTAGTACTTTTAGTACTGTGTTGAGTAAAAGTAGTGAGAGTAGACATCCTTGTCTTGTTCCTGACCTTAAGGGAAAAGCTCTCAGTTTTTCCTCATTGAGTATGATGTTAGTTGTGGGTTTTTCACATATGAACTTTGTTACGTTGAGGTGTGTTCCCTGTAAACTTTTGTTTTGAGAGTTTTTATCATGAATGGGTATTGTACTATCTGTTGTAATGGTCATATGATCTTTTATCCTTTTTCTTGTTGATGTGATTTACCATGTTGATCAGTTTCTGAATATTGAACCATGCTTGCATCTCAGGAGTAAATCTCATTTGCTCATGGTGATTTTTTTTTAAGGGTATTCTTGGATTTGGTTTGCTAATATTTTGTTGAGGATTCTTGCATCCATGTTCACCAGAGATACTAGCCTGTAGTTCTATTTTTATGTAGTGTCTTTATCTGATTTTGGTGTCAGGGTAATGCTGGCCTTATAGAATAATTTGGAAGCTTCCCTTGCTCTTTCATTTTTAGGAAAAGTTTGAAAAGAATACTATTAACTCCTCTTTAAGTGTTTCATATAATTTACCTGTGAAACTGTCTGGTCCTGGTCTTTGTTGGGAGTTTTATGGTTACTGATTCAGTGTTATTGCTGGTAATTGGTCTGTTCAGATCTTGTATTTCTTCCTGGTTCAGTTTTGGTAGGTTTTGTGTTTTATCCATTTCTTCTTGGTTGTCCAATTTGTTGGCATATAATTTTTCATTACATTTTTTTATAATCCTTTGTATTTCTGTATGGTGTTATTTTTCTTTTTTCATTTCTAATTTTGTTCATTTGGATCTTTTTCTTTCTTTTTTCTTATTCTGGCTCAAGATTTATCAATTTTGTTGACTTTTTCAAAGAACCAGCCTGTGGTTTCATAATGATGATCTGTTCTCTTGTTTTTTTTTTTGTTGTTGTTTGTTTGTTTCTATTTAGTTTATTTCTGCTCTAATCTTTATTATTTCTTTCCTTCTATTGGTTTTGGGTTTTGTTTGTTCTCCTTTTTCTAGCTTCTTTGGGTGTAAGGTTAAATTGAGCTTTTTCTTGCTTCTTGACATTGGCCTATAAACTTCCCTCTGTTGCTGTAAAGTTATCTCTTAGAACAACTTTTGCTGCATCCCATTGTTTTCTTTTTAATTTGTCTCCATGTATGTTTTGATTTTGTGTTTGATTTCTTGATTGACCCATTCATTGTTTAGTAACATGTTATGTAACCTTATATTTGTAGTCTTTCCAGATTTTTTTCCTTGTGGTTAATTTTTGGTGTCTTAGTGTTGTATTAGAAAAAAATGCATGATATGACTTTGATCTTTTTGAATTTGTTGAGACTTGTTTTGTGGCCTAGTGTGTGATCCATTCTGGAGAATGTACCATGTGCATTTGAAAAGAATGTGTATTCTTCTATTTTAGGGTGAAATGTGCTGAATACATCTGTTAGATCCATCTCGTCCAATGTTTCATTCATAGCCATTGTTTCCTAATTGATTTTCTGTTTGATGATCTATCCATTGATGCGAGTGTGGTGTTAAAGTCCCCCACTATTATTGTATTACTACCCGTTACTTTATGTTTGTAGTAGCTGCTTTATGTATTGGGGTGCTCCCATGTTAGGTGCATAACTATGATTGTTATATCCTCTTGTTGGATAATCCCCTTTATTATTATATAGTGCCCTTTTTTTGTCTCGTGTTACTTTGTTGTAAAGTGTGTTTTGTCCAAGAATTGCTACCCTGTCTTTCTTTTCACATCCAGTTGTAGGATAAATGTTTCTCCATCCCTTCACTTTCAATCTGCAGGTGTCTTTAGGTCTGAAATGAGTCTCTTGTGGGCAGCATACATATGGGTCCTGTTTTTTATCCATTCCATCATCCTGTGTCTTTTGATTGGAGCATTTAGTCCATTACATTCAAAGTAATTATTCTTTAGGTGTAAGGTTTTCTTATTTCTTATTTTCTTAATTGTTTTATGGTTCCTTTCACTGTTTTTCTCATTCCCTCTTTTTTCATGGTTTGCTGTCTTTCTTTAGTGATAGACTTGGATTCCTTTCTCTCTCTTCTTGTTTGTTTTGTTATTTGTTTTTTACAGCTCTATTAATGGTTTTTGATCTGTGGTTACCATTATATTTGTATATAATGTGTACATAGTAGTCTATATTAAATTGAAGGTCACTTAGTTTTACTTCTCCCTCTCCCATGTTTTAGATATTGGTGTCATACTTCACATCCTTTTATTTTATAAATCCCTTGACTGATTTTGGTAGATTTTGTTTTTACTGTAGTGTGCTTCCTACTTTTCTTATCCCTACTTATGGTCTTTCACTTTCACTCAAAGTTCCCTTTAACATTTTTTGTAGATGTTTTAGTGGTGATGAATTCTTTTAACTTTTGTCTGGGAAATTCTTTGTCTCTTTTTCTGAATGATAGCTTTACTGGATAGTATTCTTAGCTGTAGGTATTTTACTTTCAGCACTTTGAGTATATCATGATACTTTATTCGGGCCTATAAAATTTCTTTTTTTTTTTTTTTTAAGATGTTATTTATTTATTTGACAGAAACACAGCCAGAGAGGGAACACAAGCAGAGGGACCGAGAGAGGGAGAAGCAGGCCTCCTGCAGAGCAGGAAGCCCGATGTGGGGCTCGGCTCGATCCTGGGTCTCCAGGATCGTGACATGAGCTGAAAGCAGTCGCTTAACCAACTGAGCCACCCAGGTGCCCCGGCCTATAAAATTTCTGCTGAAAAATCCACTGATAGCCTTATGGGGCTTCCCTTGTATGCAACTGCTTTCTCTTCTCTTGCTGCTTTAACATTTGTGTCTTTATTACTACTTTTGGCCATTTTAATTATTATGTGTCTTGGTGTAGACCTCCTTGGGTTAATTTTGGGGGGGCCTCTCTGTACTTCCTAGATCTGGATTTTTGTTTCCTTTCCCAAATTTGAAGTTTTCAGCTACTAGTACTTCAACTAAAATTTCCACCCCCTTTTCTCTGTTTCCTCCTTCTGAAATCCCTACAATACAAATGATATTACACTTAACACTTGTTGGTGTTGCTGAGTTCCTTGAGTCTGTTTTCATTTTTTATTTTTATTTTCTTCCCTCTCTCTTCTGTTGATCTTTGATTGCTTTCCATTACTCTGTCCTCCAGGATACTGGTCTGTTTTTCTGC
Organism: Spilogale gracilis; assembly: GCA_004023965.1. Lineage (NCBI taxonomy): Eukaryota > Metazoa > Chordata > Mammalia > Carnivora > Mephitidae > Spilogale > Spilogale gracilis. The sequence continues at coordinate 21,095 of PITA01012329.1, forward strand.
TTCCTCTGGTCTGCTATGTATTCCATCTAGGGTATTACTTATTGCAGCTTCATCTCTGATTGGTTCTTTTTTTGTTTTCTCTCTTTAAGGTCTTACTGAGATCCTACAGTCCTAAGTCTACTGAGTATCTTTGTGAACATTACCTTAAATTCTCTGTCAGGCATATTACTTGTCTCCATTTTGGTTAGCTCTCTTGCTGTCATTTTGTCCTGTTCATTCATTTGGACATTACTCCTTTGTCTCCTCATTTTGTCTAACTCTGTGTTTGTTTCTCTGTGTTAGGAAAGTCAGCTACATCTCCTGCTCTTAAAAACATTGGCCTTAGGAAGAAGAGTTCAGTAGTATCTAGTTCAGTGGCCACTGTTCTCTAGACCCTGGCACTTCAATGATCTGCAACAGTTCTCTTTGTTGTGGGCAGGGTTGGGTCCCTGTGTTAGTGGGCCAGTGTGGGGCCACCTTGGGCTTAAGTTGAGTCAAACCAGCTATTTACCAGATATGCAGTCGTTCTGGACTGCTAGGTATCTTCCTTGTCTTGTCCCCTGAAAAGTGTTCATTGTTGAACGGGACCTGCCATCAGACCTGATGTCTGCCCCCAGCCCGCTGCAGTCAGACCAGTGTGTGTGGTTATCGTCCCCTCTCCCTTGGGCAGGGGTCACTTTGGAGTGGTGCTGGCCCCTGTCAGGGCTGCTGGCACTGCTTCGTGTGGGCTCTAGACAGGAGTAAATGGAGGGGCCTCGCTGGCAGAAGAACATGGTGGTGGGGCATGTGGTACCAGTAGGTCTGCACTGGGCCCCTGCGGGAAGGGACCAAGGCAGGTCAGGTGAAGGGAGTGGATCTATAGACATGTGGCAGGTGGAGGGGAAGTGAGGTGGGCTTGTACTGTTAGCAAGTCTTTTGTGGGTCTGCTGCAGGAGGGGTCCTGTTCCACACCTGGCTGGAGAGGGTGTGTCGGCAGGAGAACATGGGGGTGGGGTATGGTGTCCACAAGGTAGGTAGTGTTGACACCATACTGGTTCTCACAGGTGTCCGTGTGTCTAGACTGAGGTGCAGGGGAGGGACGTGGCACCTGCCAGCTCCTTTTTTTCTGGAGAAGTACCTTAAAGAACCCAAGTCCTCCAGCACATGTTCTGAGGTTAGTAAACAAATCTGTACTCCCCAGGAATGTGTCAAACTGCTACTCCTGTGCTGCATCTCCAGGGGCCTATTTGTTGTGCTGTCTCTTTCATGGTAGGAATTCCACTCTCTGCTCTCCTGGAATGGCGCCCGCTGATTTTTAAAGCTTTAGGTGTTACTTTTATATTAAAATGGATGGAACTGGAAGAGATTATGCTGAGTGAAATAAATCAAGCAGAGAAAGTCAATTATCATATGGTTTCCTTGTGGAGCATAAGGAGTAATATGGAAGACATTAGGAGAAGGAAAGGAAATTTGAAGTGGGGAAAATCAGAGGAGGAGACGAACCATGAAAGACTGTGGCTCTGAGGAACAAACTGAGGGTTTTAGAGGGAAGGGGTGTGGGGGGTGGGTGAACCTGGTGTGGGTATTGAGGAGGGCATGGAATGCGTGGAGCACTGGGTGTGGGGCATAAACAATGAATTTTGGAACACTGAAAAAAATAATAAAAAAATAAAGTTCTGGGTGTTAAGACTTGCTGATTGTAAGAACTTGAGAAATTTGACCGGTTGGTTTTCAAAGCCAAACATTATGAGGATTCCTCTTTCCATGCATGCTCCCTGAGTTGAGGGTCTGCTTCTTGCCTTTCCACCTGTGGTGCTCCTCGCTGCTGTGAACAGTCCTGCAGGCTTAGCTCCCGACCTTGTCTCGGCCCTTCCTACCCTCTTCAGTGTGGCCTCTTCTCTACATTTGGCTGTGGAGAGTCTGTCCTCTCCATCTTCAGGTTGTCTTCTGGGTTATTTACACAGACCTGGCTGTGATCTGGTTGGGTCCTTGGGATAGGGTGATCTTCCCTGGAAGTTGGTTCCTGGAACTGCTTTGAAGGTAAGAATGGGTCTGCCCTGACTTCTTTGTGCATCCAGGCTCTCAGGCAAGACAACACTTGAGATGTGAGACATAGTTCAGATCTGTGGCAGCTGACTAAATGTTTGAATCAGATCAGATTAAAAGTATACTTTCAAAAATGCTTAGAGTCAAATTAAGCTTGATCAACCTCAAATCTGAGAGATGTTATATGCAGTGATTCTCAGAGATACCACAAGATCACTTATTGTAAATGTTTATTTATCATTGGGTTCCTGCATTAGACATTATTTTGCTTTGCGATAATAAAGCTGTGGTAGTTCTATTTAAGCCTTTTGTCAGATGTTAGAGACACTCTTTTTGGTGGGAGAAACAAGGAAACCAAGTGGATAGATTTGACACATGCACACTGAACCACTGCCTGGCTCAGGGTCTCCTAGGAAGTTGATGCATATGTGTAGGATAAATTTTAGAAATGACAAAGATAAACTATAAGAGGTGGAGTGAATAATCCCTATTCTTTATTGCTATTTTAATTTTGCCCTTATATTTTGCAGAGCATCCTTACAATGTTTGACCTGTCTCTGACCCATAGGTCGACTCCACATAGAGAAAGAACTTTGTTCTGCTTTTTCTTACCTTTTCACAGGAAGTGAGGAATTTCCCTTCCTGGACACATCGACTATTCAGTAAGCATCTATTAACTTAAATATAACTTCAGGTAGATAATAGAAGACAAGAAGCCTGGGCCTAGGGGATGGTGGAGGGCAGAAAAAACCCCAATACTTGGAATAAAATGAAGATTCCACTAAAAATATTTGGAGTGTGTTGATATTCAAAGCATAGAAAGTGATGGGCAATGACTATGCGTTACACTCAGTATTTGATGGAGTCAGAATGTGATGTTCGTGTATAGATATGAAAAACATTGTATTCCCCCACCTTTGTCATTTGTGATTTATGGCTCGTTGCTGGTAGAGGTATCTCTATTCTTCATAGAAGCATAAACTATGAAGAGATATCTCAGTTTTCTCAGGGATTGGCTCATTCATTTTCCCCATTTAAAATTTTTGGCGTCTGGGCCTCAAAGAATTTCTGACTTGCTGAAAATCCTGGCCAGTTATGTTCTAATGTCCAGGAGCAGGACCGAGTCCTGATGCAGTCACCAAACTTTGCAGCACATGGCCTTGCTTCCCTGGAGGCAATGACTCGTGATCTGCATGGCATTTATGATCTCTAGTGTAACCAAATCTTCTTCTCATTCCAGTTATTTCATTTGAGTTTTAATTTCATAGTGAGTTATAATTGGCTATGTCCTGCTCAAGGAAATGCATATGATTTATTATTTTATTCCACGAAAGGTTTTTTAATCCTGTAGTCACACACTATGTAATACAATAACTTGATGTTATTTACTTGTGTTAAATGCTAGCCTGTGTTTTAGGTAACAGTGAGAAATTGGGTTTGTTAGGACCTCCTGGCGCCCGCTAGTTTGCGGCCATTAGTGGAAGTCGGCTGGGGTGGCCTCTTGGGCTTCTCTGGAATACTTCCCCGTAGGTGACCTAGCTGAATCTTCCTGCCCTCGGCTCTTAGCCCTCCAGCAGACTGGTGAACTTAGCCCTACCCAGCAGTCCGGTCTGAAATCTGCCTAAGGCCTTAGTGATAACCACTAATGAGCTCCTATTGGCCCCTCCTACTTCTTTTACTCCCTCCTTTCCTCTCTATATAACTGTGTCTCTGATACAATAAAGCTGAGATTGCTGCGCCTTCACGGCTGACTCAACTCCTGGCTCGGTGTGGTTTCTTTCCCCGTTTCAGGGAGGTGGCCGGGCCGTTGACACTTACCATCTCGCTCAGCCCCTGGAGGATAACAGGCTGCTCCAGTTATCCTTCCCCCGCACCAGTGTTGCGGAGAGAGCAACAGGGTTGAGTATTTCTGTGTTGAGATTTATGTACGTGTACAAATGTGTACTAATTAATATTTCGGGTCATAATAGGTAGCAACTAATTAACTTCGAAATCTTGGGATTTTTTTTGCACATGCAACTTAATGTAACTCTGTATCCATGTTCAATATATTTATATAAATGTAATCTTATGAACCGATGGAAATTTATATATAGATGTTGAGACTTACATTTTGCTCATTATTGAAAAATAAGACAGTTAAAACGTGCAAACCTATGTGTTTCAGGTATTGAGTTCAGAATGCCCAAGCTGAAGTTGGATGAGACCATAAAAACTGCAGAAGTAAAAAAAGTTAACTGAAAACATTTCAGCCAGGAATTAAACTAAATCATCAAGAAAAGTGAGTCCGCCAACAACAATCTAAAATTTAAAACCAATGTTAATTCTCTTTTTCTTTTCAGATTCCCAGAATCATTTAATTATTTTAATATCACTTTGGTACTTTTATCTGAGAGATGATTTGATTATTTATAGCACTTAGGATAGTGTTTCCCAAACTTGGGTCATTCATCACTCTTGCCAATTTTGCCGTATTTTCTCCAACATTTAATATTAATGTTGTCTTATGGGTCAACTTTTTTTTTTCTAGTGAAATACAAATGATAATAAATCCAACAGATTTATTTGTATCAGTGAAGCCAGCTCCTTTGGGAGAAATTTGTAACTGTTTATTCTGTGTACCCAGTCACTCTAGGCTGACCCATCTTGTTTTTCCACCTTCCTTGGTAAACCTGCTGGTGTGTATATGAAGCCCCCAGCAGCCTTTGGTCGTAGCTTTCTTTCAACTGCTTTTCACTGGGCTTTCCAGTGGCTCAGAGGTGGACACTGAGTGTGAACTTACAGGATCCCTTTTATAGTCAGTGAAGGACCACTACCTATGCTTATAGAATTGGATGCTTAGAGTTAGTTCCTGGCCGAAATCTTGTTAGATTTTTTCCAGCCAACTTTTGCTTTATAATGTCTGAAACACATATTGTCTTTTAATTATTTTCTGTTTGCAAAATGGTAGAAGAAAAGTATGTGTGAGTGTATGTGTTTAATCCATTACTGGCTGCCGTGATCTAGTTTCAGAAGGCACTGATGAAAATTTTTATCCAAATACTCCATGCATTTTTTAGAAGTTCAGAATCTGTCTAGAGGGTTCTTGAGATGCATTCACAATGTAAAGACCCCAGCTAATGCTGTCTTGAATGTTGCGATTATTGTGTTCGGTATCTTTGCATATAATATTGATGAAGGTTGGTTTGTACAGGTAAATTAGAGTGTTCACATGATATGCAGGATGTGATTGCTCACAATACCAGGAGGAGTCCTGGGTCCCCAACTCGGTGAAGTCTGGGTCTAGGAAAATACTCTACATGAAAGCAGTGCATCTCTACTACTAAGCAGGATGTTTGTTTTGTGATAAGTGTCCATTCCTATGTAATGATGAGCAAAAATGTTTAGTGGACAACCATGATTAAAATTTCTACTGCTTAGTTAAGTATTTTCTTTCAAACTTTATATTTTAAATAATGCATCATTTTAAGGGCTTCCACAGTAAGAATTTCTTGATGAAGCAGTGCTCTCCTGTATATGTCACTAGTCTGGCAGCCTCCTCCAGGGGTTCTCAGCCCAGCTCGGTGCTCCCTAGGCTCTTCATCAGAGCAGGAATGGCAGCACACGGGAGACTTTCATGGATCAGGCTTGAAGAGGGCATGTCACATCCCACTGGCCCGAGCACAGTTGTGGCCACACCTAACTGCAGAGTGGGCTAGGAAACCAAGTCCAGCTGTGTGCCCAGGAAGGAGGGAAAGATGGTTTGGTGAACAACTAACCAGTCAGCCACAGGAAAGATTCCTAGGATGGACAACAATGAGCTCTATTCCCACCTAGTCTTCTTAACCTGTTAAAAATCTTACCTTCAAAAAAAGCCCTGATCACCATGAGTTCCAAACAGAAATTTCATGTCAGTTCACAGATTATGTCATGGTCAACATTTTTTTTTTCCCTTAAAAGAATTCAGTAAATACATGGAAATTCAGTATCCATCTTGATCTATGCCTTTAATATTCTTATTTTAACAGTGATTATATTGTAAGGCTTATTTGCCAAATGTGAAATATATTCACAGTTGTTATGTAATTAATCTCCAGAAATTTTTGGTCTTGCAGAACTGAAACTCTGTACCCATTAAACAACTCCTCATTTTCCCTTCCACCCAGCTCTTGGCAACTACTGTCCTATTTTGTTTCTATAAATTTGATTACCTGGGGCATTGGGGCACCTGGGTGGCTCAGTCAGTTGAGCGTCTGCCTTCAGCTCAGATCATGGTCTCAGGGTCCTGGGATTGAGCCACAGATTGGGCTCCCTGCTTAGTGGAGAGCCTGCTTCTCCCTTTCCCCCTGCCTGCCGCTCTGCCTACTTGTGCTGTCTTTAAAAAAGTTCATCCACATTGTGGCGTGTGTCAAAATTCCTTTCTTTTGGGGACTGAATAATATTCCTTTGTGCATATTTTCCATGTTTTCTTTATTTGGATCACTTCCATCTTTCGCTCTTGTGAATAATGCTGCTGTGAAAATCTGTGTGCTACAAATACCTGCGACCCTGTTTTCAATTCTTTGGGATTTATATCCAGAAGTGGAATTGCCATATCATATGGCAATTCTCTTCTTAATTTTTTAAGAAACCACCATAATATTTTTCCTGAAGGCTGCACCATTTTACAGTCTCATCATTTGCCCAAGGGGTTTTGATTTCTCCATATCCTCACCAATACTTTATTTCTATTTTGTTCCATAGTGGTCTTCCTAATGGGTGTAAGGCAGTAGCTCATTTGGGTCTTGATTTACATTTTGCTAATGATAAATGACAGTGAACATCTTTTTAGGTTGTCGTTGGCTGTTTTGTGTATCTTTGGAGAAATATGGAGATCCTTTGTCTATTTTTTTCATTGAGTTATTAGGCTTTTTTTGTGGTGGAGTTGAAGGTGCTTGAATATGCCAGATAGTAACCCCTTAGAAGATGTATGATTTGCAGATATTTTCTTCCATGCTGTAGGTTGTCTTTTCATTGTGTCTTTTGATGCACAGAAGTTTTTAATTAGATGTCCTATTTATCAATTTTTCCTTGTGTTCCTTATCCAAGAAGTTTTTGCCAATCCAATGTGATGAAGATTTTCCTCTCTTTTCTTCTAAAAGTTTTATTATTTAAGGTCTTACAGTTAGGTCTTTGATCCACTTTATTTATTTTTATTTTTAATTTTTTTTGATCCACTTTAAATTCAGTTTTGTATTTTTTTTTCACTCGTTAGCATTGAGTGAACCTCCCTCCACATGACTTCAAGCTACCAGGACACAGGACCCCCAGTGCTTAATCTTCTCCCCAGCTCTCCTGATGGACAATTTGGCCTTCATGATGACAGGCTGTTTTGGAAGCTCTCTATGCCCCAAAACTTTGTAGTAGCCTGATCACACTATATCAGTGATAAGAGCAGCTCTGGTCTTGTTTCTGGTAGATTTACCCATATCTGCTCGCTGACCCAGGTCCACAGGTTTCCAATGTTGACAGTTGGGAAGAAGCTTGGATTCCTCTTTAGGTGGTCATGCCTCATCCCGACGTCCCCAGTGCAACCTGGGTGATGTTTGTCAAAGTTGATCCTGTGGCGATGCACACCACTGGCATGACCCCAGCCTCCTGGGTGCTTCTGGTGTTTGCCATTGCGGCCATGGCCCTGGCTTTGGTGGCACCGAAGTTTCTGGGTCGTCCTGAGTCTTCATGGCATCTTGGCAACCCAGATGAAAGAGCCATTTTTGTGTGGTTTACAGTAAGGATCCAACTTTCCTTTTTTGTGTGTGGAAATTCATTTTTTTCCTACCTAACTCGTGGAAGAGACAGTCCTTTCCCCATTGAATGGTCTTGGCACTGTGTTGGCAGTCATTTGACCCTGTTTCTGAGGGTTTATTTCTGAGCTGTCTTTTCTACTCCATTGGTCTGTATGTCTGTCTTTATGGCAGTACCTGGAGCTTTAGAATAAGTTTTGAAAGCTGAAACTATGAGGCCTCTAAGTTTGTTTTCTCAGGACTTCTGTGTTAGTTAGCTAGGACAACTGTAATGAAGTAGCACAGACAGGGTGTGTAAGCAGCAGACTTATTTTCTCACCATTCTGAAGGCTAGAAGTTTAAGGTCATGATGTCTGCAGGTCTGGTTTCTTTAAGTGGCCTCTCTTCTGGGCTTTCAGATGATCCCATTCTTGTTCTGTTCTCACGTGGCCTTTCCTCTCTGTGGACCCATCCCTGGTTTCCCTGTCTAAATTTCCTCTAAGAAGGAAATCTATCTGATTGGATTAAGACCCATCCAAAGACCTTATTTTAACTCAGCTCTTTAAAGGTCCTATCCCCAAACACAGTTACATTCTGAGCTATGCGGAGGGGATTTGTGGGGAGGCTAGAGCTTCAACATAGGAATTTGGAGGGTATATAATTCAGCAAAAAATAATCACTTTGGCTGTTTGGAATCCCTTGAGATCCCATATGACTTTAAGGATGGCATTTTCTATTTCTGAAGAAAATACTTTTTGGATTCTGATGAGGATTGCATTAAACCTGTAGATCACTGGGTGCTAGAGTGGCTCAGTAGGTTAAGCATCTGCCTTTGGCTCAGGTCATGATTCCAGGGTCCTGGGATGGATCGCTGCCTTGGGCCCCATGCTCATTGGGGAGCCTGCTTTTCCCTCTCCCTCTGCCTGCCACTCCCCCTGCCTGTACTCTTTCTCTGTGTCAAATAAATAAATAAAATCTTTAAAAAAAAAATCTGTAGATCACTTCGAATGGTGATCCTAACATCCTAACATCCTAATAATACTGAGCCTTCCGATCCATAAACACAGCATGTCTTTCCATCAATTTGTGTCTTCTTTAAAATTTCTTCTGGCAGTGTTTTGTAGTTTTCAGTGTACAAGTCTTTCACTTCCTTGGTTAAATATATTCTTAAGTATCTTATTCTTTTTGATGCTATTGTAAATGGGATTGTCTTCTTCAACTTATTTTTGGATTGTTCATTGTTAGTGTGTAGAAACAACTGCTTTTTGTGTCTTGATATTATTATATCCTGCAGCTCTGCTGAATTTGTTTATTCTACCAGGGTTTTGTTTTTGTTTTTGTTTTTCCCGCATCTTTAGGGTTTTCTGTATATAATATCATGTCATCTGGAAACAGAGATAATTTAACTTCCTTTCTAATTTGGGTGCCTTTGCTTTCTATTTCTTGTCTAATTGCTTTTGGCTGGGACTTCTAGTACTATGCTGAAGAGCAGTGACAAAAGTTAGCATCTCTCTTTTGTTCCTGATCTTAGAGGAAAAAGTTTTTCTTCATCACTGATTTGATTTTAGTTATGGGCTTTTCATAGATGGCCTTGATGATATTAAAGTAGTTTCCTTGTGTTTCTAGTTTTTTTTAAACATTTGTTTGTTAGGGACGGTATTTAATTTTGTCAAATGTGTTTTCTGCATCAGTTGAGACGATCATGTCTTTCTGTCTTCATTTCGTCAAGGTGGTATATTAACGCTGATTGATCTTTGTATGTTGAATCGTCCTTTCATTCCAGGAATAAATCCCACTTGGCCATGTTCTATAAATCCTTTCAATGTGCTGTTGAATTTTTGTTGCTAGTGTTTTGTTGAGGAATTTTGCACTGATAATCATAGTCTTTCACCTTTTGATTTATGATACTGAAATGAGTGTTCTGTAGATACTCTCCATGGTATTAAGAAAGTATTTTTAATGCTTAGTTAGCTGAGATTTTACCATGAATGGGATTTAGATTTTATCAAGTGCTTTTGTTGTATTTGTTGAAATATATGGTTTTTCTTCTTTATTGTGTTACTGTAGTCAAGTACTTGACTGAATTTTGAATATTAAACTAACTTTGCTTTCCTGGAGTAAGTGCTATTTGGTCATATATTACTCTTTCTCTATAAAGCTGGATTTGATTTTCCTATGTACTTTTTGGGTTTTTGCATCTACATTTATTGGGGAAATTGCTCTATACTTTTCTTTTAATATCCTTTTTAAAGGGTTTTAGATGAATGTTATCCTGGCCTCTTACCATGAATTGTAATTCTTGATAGTTCTCTGTTCTTGGAAGGAGTTTTTAGAAGATTGTTTACTTTTTCCTGAAGTATTTGAAAGCATTTTCAAGTAGTTAACTGGGCCTCAAGTTTTCTTTAATGGGTAGTTCTTTGTTACAGATTGAATTTTCTGAAAGATCTTGAACTATTAATTTTTTCTGTATTTTCTTATTCAGTTGCATAAGATGTATTATTTTCTTAAAGAATCTAACCATTTTGTTGAAGGTTGACAAATTTATTGTCACAAAGATCTTTTTAATTTCCTCTGATTCTTTGAAGTGTATTTCATTCCTGATAATGCTACTTGGGTTTTCCTCATTTAGAAAATTTAGTCTTAGAGATTTGTCACTTGTGTTAACCTTTTCAGAAAACCAGTGCTGGTATTGTTCACTTTGTCTGTTTTATGTTTGCTTTCTCCTGCTGTGGACTTTTGTTCTGAATTATTCCTTCTCCTTTTTTTGCGGTTTGCTCTGCTAGTCTTTGCCTGGCTGGCTATTTATTTATTTACGCACGCCTAGCATGGATCCCAACACAGGGCTTGAACTTACAACCCTGAGATCCGAGAGTCAGATCCTTGACCTACCGAGCCACTGAGGCACCCCTTTCTCTGGCTTTTTAAAAAGGGATTTTAATGTTTCCATTAAAAAAAAAAAAATCTACAATTAGAGCTATGAGTTTTGTTGTGAATGTTGTTTGGAAATAATGAGGATATAGGATTTAGTGACTGAAACTATGTAAACTTTGTGTAAATACCTTCATGTTTTTTGTTTATTTTAAATAAAATAATAGGCTACTTCTGCTTGCCTTAGAGTATAGTGAGAAACTGTTTTTTTTTAAGTTTATTTATCATTTCTGTTTTTAACCCTCCCATGAAGGATCCACTTATGGGCTTAAATTTCATAACTCCTCATTTGGACAGGGTTTTCCTCTTTTTTCCATTTCTGGGGTTTCTGGGGTGAATGGCATGTGGTAAAGATGCCAGAATATGCTTCCATTTCAGGATACATGGCCTGAGAGACTCCTTAGTGTTGGCAAAACCTGAGGAGAGTATCTTGCTATAGAACAATTCTGTGATTCAGGAAACACAAAGATGATTTTCTCACTTAGAATATTCCCTGAAGTAGTTTAGCTTTATGAAAAAGTAAAGAAAACCCTGTAACTTTAGAATTATTATAGGAAAAAATGGAAATTTTAAAAGAGGGAATGGTTTGAGTCAGACTGTTCATTACAACTTAAAAGTTCTTAGCACTGAATGCAAACTGTGTTTGATAAGTTGCTTTTATATGAGATTTCCATACATTCTACTCCATCAGGGTTCTGTTAGCAAACTGATACCATGGCAGGCCTGAAAGGTTTGACTGCTTTCGTTGACAGAAGACCTTGATGCCTACAGAGACAGGAGTTTGCAGCCAAGATTACCACACAAAACAGTCCCTCAGGGGCTATAGTCACAGGAAGAAATTTGCCCGCTTTTAGAGATAGAAAACAGGGGAGTTTATGAGTCATGGCCTGGGCTCTGGTTTATCTCCTCTGTGAATTTATAACCACATGGGTTGGTATTTAAATTTTTATTGCCTGCATCCTTCCATGAATATCCCCAGCTAGCAATGGTAAAATAAATATGGCCTTGCTCAATGCCACTTCTGCAGATGGAAGAAGCAGACATAATGCAAGCCTGAAAGTACATGCTCTTGGAGACGTATAGGATTTATGAGTCCAGATGTGAACCATCTCCTAGGTATTGAGCATTAGGCTATCCCAGCACCTTGGAGTGACCCGTTACAGTTGTCTTTCTTGCAGCTCTCCATCTCATGCTCATCCACAGTGGATGCCATCTTCATGCAGTGTGATCTCCTGGCCATAATTAATTACTCTAGGAATGGCTACCTGACCCCAGCCAGGGTTGCCATCTCTTCCTTGGGAGTTTGAACTGAAAAGAAATCTCTTAAGCACCTGGGTGACTCAGTTGGTTAAGCAGAAGATAGGTTGAGTGATAGTTCTCCATTCAAGAAGAAACAGTATTACTGACTGAAAAGCTATTCAAAAGCAAAAATACACTCCTAAAAGTATTTTTGTGTTCTATAGAATGTTATTCATTTAATATTCACCTTTGAATATTGAAATTCCTTTTGACTCATTAATACATTCTGTCACCAAATAGAAGACAAGCTTTAAGAATTTAGCAATTCATGAGGATCTATTTATAATTTCATGTTTCTGCTTTAGGGAAGTAGTTATGTACAGGGTGTTGGAGTGGAACATTCCACCCCTCAGTTTCAACTAAGGTGCTGATTCTATGAATATCAAGATACCAAATGGAGTGAAAACATTGCAACAAATTCCGGAAAAGAAATATGAAGGTACCTATTCCACAACTCTGTATCTATCTGACATACTAAGGATCAGAGAAGAGGCCAGATAGCCCTTTGTGTGGGGATAGAAGAAACCAGGGAAGGCTGCTATGTGTTCTTTGAGATGGAGGCATAATGAATTGTGGTCCAACTCACCACAACCCCTGGGAAACGTAGAAGACAAGATGTTCCCTCAAAGGTGTCTACATCTTAAACTCTGGAACTAGTGGATATGTTACCCTACTTGGCAAACAGGACTTTGTAAAAGTGGGTCAGGATTTTGAGGTGGTGAGATGATGGGCCTAGTGGCATCACAAGGATCTTCTGGAGGAGGGGGGTTGGTAATCCAGAGGTGATGTCATAATGGAAGTAGAGGTCAGAGCAGTGTGGCATGAGCCAGGGAACAGAAATGGGTTCTCTTCCTTTCTTCAGAGTCCTTAGAAGTAATGTCACCCTACTGGCTCCTTGATATTGAGCTCAGTGAAACTGATTTTGGACAACTCATCTCCTGAACTGTAAAATAATAAGTTTACAATAATGTGTTTCTGTGTAATTGGAAACTAAGACTCAGGTTGCTGCTTTGGGGACAGAGCTCAGTGTGCCACTGCTGTGATGAAGGCCAACAGGCACAGACCAGGGTAAAGGAAGGGTGAGTGTTTTCTATGGATCAGATACGGGCCTCACAGGAGAGATTGTTGGCATGTCCAGCACTGCCTTCTGTGGGAGCAGGAGTCTCTGCCAGAAGAGTCTGGAACTGGGCCGACTTTTTGTGGTTAAGGAAGGAATTTCAAGGGACTGTATTTATCCATCTGTGACAAGGAAACTGCAGCCGAGTTGGGCCCAGAGAGCTCGGGACCAACCTATGACACTCCCTGTTCAGTCACACCTTTCTTAACCCTCTTCCTCCAAGTATGTCCTTTGTGATTGAAGCTAAAGCCACTTGTAGATGGACAGAGGAGATGAGGTGCAGCAGTGGGGAAGGTGGCAGCCCTCTCTGTGTAGGACACACATGGAACTATGGTAGTAACAGCAACCTGGAAGGAAGTGGAAGATTGGGCATTAATCATCTTCATTATTATTGTTTTGAACTGTTGTTTCAATTACCTAGTCAAGAGATTTTTAAGGGTATAAAAGGACTATAGAACCTTCCAGTGTTTTCTGTTAAATCAAGTATAAACACACAGGAGCCAAAATACAGTTACATCTTCTAAACCTTATGGAAGTTTTCAAATGTAAAAAATTAGAAATGATAATATAATGAATCCCCCTGCTATGGATTGAATCATGTACCCACCCAAATTCATCTGTTGAGGCCCTAACCTTCAATGGTGCTCTAAAAATGGGGCTTTTTGGAGGTAACTAAGGTTAAACGAGGTCATGAGGATGAAGTCCTCATCTCTCAGGTTTGTGAGAAGATGAAGAGAGACATATCTCGCCACATGCATACACACAGGAAGACCACTTGAGGACACAAAAGGTGACCCCCTGCAAGTAAAGAGGAGGGCTCCCACCAGCAGTCAACCATGCCTGCACCTTCATCCCAGACTTCCAACCTCCAGAACTATGAGAAAAAGGAACAGCTGTTGTTTAAACCACTCATCTGTGGTGTTCTGCCATGACAGCAGATGAACGCACTCTCTCCACGCCCCGTATCCAATAATTATCACTGTTCTGCCTTCCATCTATTCCTCCACCTTCTTCCTCCTTTCCCTTCTTTCCTTTAAGGGCTATTTTAAATTAAAACTTAGACACCATATAATTTTTACCTCTAAATATATCCTTCCATATCTCTAAAGAACAAAGATGATCTACAGCCTAATCCCCGAGGTGTAGAGCATTACTATTCACTAGGAGCTTACTTCCTACACCTGCTGGGGACACTGGACATTGAAGTGAGTTGTGGGCATGTGATTTGCTTTCACTGCTGGAATGAGAATAGGAGCAACCTCTACCAGTTAGATATTACTGTGTAATAAATCAGACCAGAATTTAGTGGCTTCGTGCAAGCATTATTTCTGATGATCCTGGGGGTTGGATGGGCATGCCTTTTGGTCTGAGACAGCTTGGCTTATCTCAGTCGGCCTGGTTGTACCTGGATGGTGGAGGAGGGCTTTGCTCTGTGTCTTCTCTCGTCCATGAGCAGGCTAGCTCTAGATTGCTCATACAGGAGTCCCAGGGTTCCAGAGAGCACGAAGAGAAAGTAAACTCCAGTGCCCACGTACTTTCCATGCCTTTGCTTCTTCTTCTTTTTCTTATCCTTCTTCTTCCTCCTCTTTTTCCTCTCCTCCTCCTCCTTCTTTTTCTTCTTAAGATTTTACTCATTTATTTGACAGAAAGAGTGAGAGAGACAGAGAGGGAACCCAAGCAGGGGGAGTGGGAGAGAGAGAAGCAGGTTTCCTGCTGCGCAGGGAGCCCCATAAGGGGCTTGATCTCAAGACCCTGGAATCATGACTGAGTCGAAGGCAGCTGCTTAACAACTGAGCCATCCAGGTACCCTGTGCCTTTGGTTCTAATGCATTTTCTAAGGTTCCACTAAACACCTAAGTCATGTGGGCAAGCCCAGATGCAAGGACCTAGAGAATAGACTGTGTCCTGATGATGGGAAGAGCTACAAAGTCATATTTAAAGGAATGTGCATATGGATGGGAAGAGTTTGTGGTCATTTTTGCAATCTATAGATAATGTGAGGCTCTTCCTGAGCTGTGATTAACTGAGGGTTTTGATTTGAATGTAGTACATGAAAAGGCTGGATAACAACAGTTGGGAATTGACAATGGAACAAAGCAGATGGATTAATAGGAAGGGAAAGAAGTAACAGTTTCTGATTGTTTATTGAGGTATATAGGAAAACAAATCTTTATGTATTAATCTTGCAAACTTGCTAAATTTACATGCCAATTTATGGTAAATATCTTGTAGATTCTTTAGAATTTTCAATATATGGGATCATGTTACCTGCAAGTAAAGACAGTTTTAATTCTTTCTAATCTGTATGTATTTTATTTCATTTTCTTTAGGTCATTTCCAAAGGGAAGAACATTTATTCTTTCACCATTAAATATGAGTTCAGTATAGGGTTTTCACAGATGCATTTTATTAACTCAAAGCTCTTCTTTTCTATTCTTGAAATGGAAACTTTGTTCACCATTGTTAGATATCATTTCTTCTTTCCTAGAGTAAGCATTTAGAGCTGTAAATTTATCTTTTAAATTCTCTATTAGCTGGATCCCCTCAATTTTTATTTTCATTTTTGGTCATTTTGAAATATTTTGTAATTCATTTTTTTCCACCCATGTGTTGTTTGGAAATATACTGGAAGATTTTCCAGATGTGATTCTTATTATGAATTCCCTAGTTCAGTACTTTTGTTAGCAGAGAACACGCTTCATGAGACATTAGGCCTTATCAATTTGAGGCTTGTTTTATATCCAGCATGTGATATTTCTTGTTGAATGTTTGATGAACATGTGTAAAGGATATACATTTTACTGTTGTTGGATAGAATGTTTCATAAATGTAAGTTAGATTAGCTAGATTGATGGTGTTATTAAGGCTGTCTATGTTCCTGTTGATTTCTGTCTACTCATTCTATCACTTGTTCAGAGAGGGATATTGAAATCTCTAGTGATAATATTCAACCTATCTACTTTCTATTCTGTCATTTTTTTCTTCATATATTTGAAACTCTGATATTAAGTGCATATATAAACTTAAAGCTGTATGCCTGTTGATGAATTGATGATTTTTAAAAATAAAATATTTGTCTTTCTGACTACTTTTCACATTTCTATCATTGATTTTTAGCCATCTCATTATGATGTGTTTGGTGTGGTTTTCTTGGTGTATATATTTCTTGGATCTATGTGTTGTTTTTATCAAATTTGTGAAATCTGCAGACTGTTCCTTTGATTTTTCTTTTTCTTACACATAAATTAACATGGCATCATCCAAAAATCACTGGAGTTCTGTTCATTTTTTGTCTGTTTTTCTCTCTGTTCTTCAGTTTAGATAGTTTGTATTCTGTATCTTCAAGATCATTGATCTTTTCTTCTAAAGTATTCAATCTCTATTAAGTCCATCCAGGTTTTCACTTTAGATAGTGTATATTTCATCTCCAGGACTTAATTTGTTCTTTCTTTGTATTTTTCGCTATGTGTATTTTTTCCTTTAGAATAAAATATTGAGCATATTTACAATAGCTCCTTTAAGTCCTTGTCTGATACTGTCATTCTATGTCATTCTAGTGATTCTCACTGTTGACTTTTACCCCTCAATTCTGGGTGACATTTTCCAGCTTCTCAGTCTACTGATTTTAATTGAAGGATGTACATTATAAGTCCTATATTGTTGAGTGTTAGATTTTGTTGTCTTAAGCAGTAGAGTTTTTTTTCTTCTGGAAGAGAGTTAAGACCCTTATGGATTTGCATGATCTTCTACAGGCTGTTATTTCAGGGTTATGTAGTGTGGATTTCACCATGAGGCAGGTTTACCCCTACAACTTAGCAGTAACCCTAAGGTGGTCTATTCTGAGTGATTACTGGGCCCCCCCCTGCCGTGCTTGGTTAAAACTCAAACATCTTTCAGTTCCATGTAAGAGTTCTTACTGTTTCTCAAATGCATTTTTCTGACTTGGTGAAATTTTGCCTCATGCCTGCACAACTTAGTATGCAGTTAAGTCTGGAGCACATCCCCATGCAGATTCCTGAGGCTCTTTGTATGGTTCTCTCGTTTCTGGTTCTTTTCTACAAGTACAACCACTAGGCTTCACTGAGTATCAGTCTTTCCTTCCTGCACTCACTGACACTCCTAGGCTCTTCTTGGGGTTCTCTTTGCCAGCACAGTTGAAAAAGTGCTTCCAGGCAGAAAGCCTGGGGGACTAGATCACCCTCCTAGATGGTGCTCCTCCTTTAGACATTGCCCTTTGCTGCATGCTCTCTAATGTCCACCAACAGTTTCACATGTTTTCTCTATTTTCCTACTTCTTTACTGTGTGTGGACAAATCTAATCTTAGTTACTCTAACATTGCTGAAAGTGAAGCCCCCTTCCCCTTTAGATTTTGTGTGTGTGTGTCTGTGTCACATATTATTTCTTTTTTATTTTATTTTATTTTTTTCAGTGTTCCAAGATTCATTGTTTATGCCCCACACCTAGTGCTCCTTGCAATACGTGCCCTCAGTCCCCACCACCAGGCTCTCCCATCCCCCCACCCCCACCCCTCCAAGACCTTCAGTTTGTTTACGACTCCAAAGTCTCTCATGTTTCATTTCCCTCCCTGAATTACTCTACTTCCCATTTCCTTTCCTTCTCCTAGAAGGACAGTTCCTCCATATTACCCCTTATGCACCACAAGTAAGTGAAACCATGTGATACTTAACTTTCTCTACTTGGCTTATTTCACTCAGCATAATCTCTTCCAATCCAGTCCATGTTGCTACAAAAGTTGGATATTCATCCTTTCTGATGGAGGCACAGTATTCCATTGTATATATGTACCACATCTTCTTTATCCATTCATCTGTTGAAGGGCACCTTGGCTCTTTCCACAGTTTGGTGACTGTGGCCATTACAGCAATGAACATTGGGGTATATATGGCCCTTCTTTTCACTACATCTGTATCATTGGGGTAAATACCCAGTAGTGCAATTGCAGGGTCATAGGGTAGCTCTATTTTTAATTTTTTAAGGAATCTCCACACTGTTTTCCAAAGTGGCTGTACCAGTTTACATTCCCACCAACAGTGTAAGAGGGTTCCCCTTTCTCTGCAGCCTCTCCAATACTTGTTGTTTCCTGTCTTGTTAATTTAGGCCATTCTGACTGGTGTAAGGTGGTATCTCAGTGTGGTTTTGATTTGAATTTCCGTGATAGCTAGTGACGCTGAACATTTTTTCATGTGTCTGTTAGCCATTTGTATATCTTCTATGGAGAAGTGCCTCTTCATGTCTCCTGCCCATTTTTTGATGTGTTCATCTTCTTTTTGGATGTTGAGTTTGAGTAGTTCTTTATAGATCTTGGATATCAACCCTTTGTCTGTAGTGTCATTTGAAAATATCCTCTCCTATTCTGTGGGTTACCTCTTTGTTTTGTTGACTGTTTCCTTTGCTGTGCAGAAGCTTTTTATTTTGATGAAGTCCCAAAAGTTCATTTTCGCTTTTGTCTCCTTTGCCTTTGGAGACGTGTCTTGAAAGAAGTTGCTGTGGCCGAGGTCAAAGAGGTTACTGCCTATGTTCTCTTCCAGGATGTTGATGGATTCCTGCCTCACATTGAGGTCTTTCATCCATTTCAAGTTTGTCTTTGTGTGTGGTGTAAGAGAATGGTCCAGTTTCATTCTTCTATACATAGCTGTCCAATTTTCCCAGCACCATTAATTGAAGAGACTGTCTTTTTTCCACTGGATATTTTTTCCTGCTTTGTCGAAGATGATTTGACCAGAGTTTTGTGGGTCCATATCTGGACTCTCTACTCTCTTCCATTGGTCTATTTGTCTGTTTTTGTGCCAGTACCATGCTGTCTTGGTGATCACAGTTTTCTAGTAAAGCCTGAAGTCAGGAAACTTGATGCCCCCAGCCTTGTTTTTCTTCTTCAATAATTCCTTAGCAATTCAGGGCTTTTTTGGTTCCATATAAATTTTAGGATTGTTTGTTCCAATGCTTTGAAAAATGTTGGTGGAATTTTGATCGGAATGGCATTGAAAGTGTAGATTGCTCTGGGCAGTATAGACATTTTAACAATGTTTATTCTTTTGCTCCATGAGCATGGAATGCTCTTCCATCTTTTTGTCTCTTCGGTTTCTTTCATGAGTGTTCTGTAGTTCCTCGAGTACAGATCCTTAACTTCATTGGTTAGGTTTATTCCTAGGTCACTTATAGATTTGGGTGCTATAGTAAACGGAATCGATTCTCTGATGTCCCTTTCTATATTTTCATTGTTAGCGTATAAGAACGCCACTATTTCTGTGCATTGATTTTGTATCCTGCCACATTACCAAATTGTTGTATGAGTTCTAGTAGTTTGGGGGTAGAGTCTTTTGGGTTTTCCACATATAGTATCATGTCATCTGCAAAGAGAAAGAGTTTGACTTCCTCTTTGCCAAGCTGGATACCTTTTATTTCTTTCTGTTGCCTGATTGCTGTTGCTAGGACTTCTAACACTATGTTGAACAATAGTGGTGAGAGTGGGCATCCTTGTCTCTTTCCTGATCTCAGAGGGAAGGCTGTCAATTTTTCCCCATTGAGAATGATATTAGCTGTGGGTTTTTGTAGATAGATTTTATGAGGTTGAGGAATGTTCCCTCTATCCCTATACTTTGAAGAGTTTTAATCAGGAACGGATGTTGTATTTTGTCAAATGCCTTTTCTGCATCAATTGAGCGTACCATGTGGTTCTTCTCTCTTCTCTTATTGATTTGTTCTATCATGTTGATTGATTTGCGAGTATTGAACCACCCTTGCACCCCTGGGATAAATCCCACCTGGTCCTGGTGGATAAGCTTTTTAATGTATTGTTGGATCCTGTTAGCAAGGATCTTGTTAAGAATATTGGCATCCATATTCATCAGAGATATTGGTCTGAAGTTCTCCTTTTTGTTGGGGTCTTTGTCTGGTTTGGGGATTAGAGTAATGCTGGCTTCATAGAAAGAGCTGGAAGTTTTCCTTATGTTTCCATTTTCTAAAATAGCTTCAGGAGACTAGGTGTTATTTCTTCTTTGAATGTTTGGTAGAATTCCCTATGGAATCCATCTGGTCCTGGGCTTTTGTTTTTTGGAGTTTTTTGATCACTGTTTCAATCTCGTTACTAGATGTAGGTCTATTCAGATTTTCAATTTCTTCCTGTTTCATTCTTGGAAGTTTATAGGATTCCAGGATTGCATCCATATCTTCTAGGTTGTTAAACTTATTGACATATAACTGTTGATAGTAATTTCTGATGATTGTTTCTATTTCCTTGGTGTTAGTTGTGATCTCTCCCCTTTCATTCATAATTTTATTAATTTGGGTCTTCTCCCTTTTCTTTTGGATTAGTTTGGCCAATGGTTTATCGATCTTATTGATTCTTTCAAAGAATCAGCTTCTAGTTTCGTTGATGTGTTCTATTGTATCTCTATTTTCTAATTCATTGATCTCTGTTCTAATCTTAATTATTTCCCATCTTGTGTGTGGAGTTGATTTAATTAGTTGTTGATTTTCCAGTTCTTTAAGGTGTAATGAGAGTTGGTGTATTTGGGATTTTTCAATTTTTTTGAGTGAGGCTTGGATGGCTATGTATTTCCCCCCTTAGGCCTGCCTTTGCTGTATCCCATAGGTTTTGGATCGATGTGTCTTCATTCTCATTGGTTTCCATGAAGTGTTTAAGTTCTTCTTTGATTTCCTGGTTGTTCCACAGATTCTTGAGCAGGATAGTCTTTAGCTTCCAAATGTTTGATTTTCTTCTGAACTTTTTGTTGTGGTTGAATTCCAGTTTCAAGGTATTCTGATCAGAGAATATGCAGGGAATAATCTCAGTCCTCTGGTAGCAGTTGAACCCTGATTTGTGACCTAGTATGTGGTCCTTTCCAGAGAAAGTTCCATGTGCACTCAAGAAGAATGAGTATTCTGCTCTTTTAAGGTGGAATGTTCTGAATATATCTATGAGATCCATCTGGTCCAATGTGTCATTCAAAGCTGTTGTTTATTTGTTGATTCTCTTTTTAGATGACTGTCCATTGCTGAGAGTGGTGTGTTAAGATCTCCTACAATTAGTATGTTTGTATCAATGACTCTTTATTTTGCTTAACAGTTGGCTTATGTAGTTGGCTCCTCCCATGTTGGAGGCATAAATATTTACACTTGTTGGATCTTCTTGGTGTATAGACCCTTTGAGAATGATGTAGTGTCCTGTATCTCTGACTACAGTCTTTAGATTAAAATCTAATTTGTCTCATATGATAATCGCTACCCCGGCTTTCTTTTGAGGTCCATTGTCATGAAAGCTGGTCCTCCATCCCCTCACTTTCAATCAGGAAGTATCTTTGGATTCAAAATTTGTCTCTTGTAAACAGCATATGTATGGGTCCTGTTCTGCAACCCTGTCCCTTTTTATTGGAGCATTTAGATCATTCACATTGAGAGTGAGTATTGATAGACACTTTTTTTAGACATCATATTGTCTGTGAAGTTCATGTTTCTATAGATTACCTCTGTAAATTTCTGTTCTGTGTCACTCTTGGGTTCATTTCTCTTTTATAGAACCCTGCTTAATATTTCTTATAGTGCTGGCTTGTTGGTTGCATAATCTTTTAGACCTCAGCAGTCCTGGAAACTCTTTATCTCTCCTTCCATTTTGAAAGTCAGCCTTGCTGGGTACATTATCCTTAGTTGCATATTTTTTTTCATGTAATTTACTGAATATGTCTTGCTATCCCTTTCTGGCTTGCCAGGTTTCTGTGGATAGGTCTGACATTATTCTGATGGTCCTCCCTCTATAGGTAAGGTATTGCTTCCCCCTAGCTGCCCTAAGACATATTTTTTGATTTTATGATTCATGAATTTCACAATTATGTGCCTGTAGATTTTTCTGGCCTTATTGATCTTGGGGGATGTCCTCTCTGCCTCTAGGACACCAACACTTGTTTCATTCCCCAGATTAGGGAAATTTTCATCCATGATTTGTTCAACTATATCTTCTAGGCTTCTCTTTCTCTCAACTTCTTTGCAGATTCCAATAATTCTGATATTGGAGCGTTTATTTCCCTAATTCTATTTTCATGGGATTTTAGCTATTTGTTCCAAGACTTCTCTTGCTCCTCCTTCTTGGTCCATTTGTCTTCTAAATCACTAATATGATCTTCAGCTTCACCTACTCTAGCTGTTAGCATATTTAAATTAGATTGCATCTCATAATAGCCTTTCTAACCTCTACCCATTCGGCTTTCACTTCTCTCATTAGAGCTTCTATCTTGTCACTAATGTTCTTTTCCAACTTAGCCATTGCTCGGACAATTGCTACCCTGAATTCCATTTCTGTCATATTGTTTATGTTCATTTCCAGTAATTCTGTGACAGGGGTTGCGGTCTCTGGGTTTTTCTTCTGTTGCTTGTTCCTCTTCCAAGTCATTTGGCGAGGAGTGGTTGAGGGGATGTATAGCTGAATATATCAACCACTATCCAGGTGAATTGATAGTTGGAAGGTTTCAGAACAATCAGAAGTCACCACCAAAAAGGAAGAAAAAAGAGAAAAGAGAGAAGAAGAGAAAGGAAGCAAGAGAAAAACCTGGCCAGAATGGGCCCCAATGGTAGGATTTATATGATACAAAACTACAACAGAGTAAAGAAAAAGACCATCAAGAGTAAAAGAAAGTTAAAGAGATCAAAAAGCTAAGCCCAACCTGAATGACCCCCAAGACCAGTATTTATATATTATACAGGCAAAAACAATTACACAGAAACACTAATAGAAGATTAGGGCGGTAAGGTTAGTGTGAACCCTCGTTGTGGCAAGGAAAGTATTTCAGATCCTCCTGGGTTTGTCTTGTTATTGTTGTTAGAGGAGTCCACTTTCTAAAGATATAGGGAGATTAAAACTGGTTTGTATATAGGGGTAGTGTTGAATAGGAATGAAGGATTACCTTGAAGCTTATAACTATATGTATATTTAAAAGAAAAAAGAATAAAGGAAAGGAGAGAAGAAAGGAAAAAAAAACAAAAAATAAACAAAATAAGCAGCAACAACAACAATAACAGAAAGCAGGTATGTGTTTGAAAAAATTTCAAGGTAAAAAGTTATAATGGAGTGTTGTATTAAGTATCATGTTGTAATAATAAGTGGGTTAAAAATTAAAAGAACAAAAACCATGAGAATGAATTTTAAATTTAAAGTAAAAACTTTAAAAATAAAAATAGAAAAAAGTTAAAAAAAGAAAATAAAGTGAAAAGCTGTATCTATAGAGTGTACAGCTTTTGGGGTAGTACCAGGAACTTAATATATTGCCTTTCCCCCCGATGTTGGGGTTTTACAGTTTGGGTGTTGTCCTCTTGTGCTTCTGAATTGCCTTCTGGGGGCGGGTCCTGCTGCGCTATTTTCAGTCCCTTCTACCTGGGTGAGTCTCTCCGCCCCCTTCCTAGGGACTGGGCTCCATGGCTACCAGGTTGTCATGCTTTAGTTCTCTGGAGGGTTTGTTCTTTTTTGGCTTTTTGCAACTTTTCAGGAAGTCAGGCCAGAGCAAGATGTCTGCACCCAGACCTCCTTCCCAGAGAGAGCCCTCAGCTAGCTCCCCTCTGGATGGTGCGGGGCTCTCAGCCTCTCCCTGTATCTCCCCTTGGCCACTTGTCACAACCGGACGCACCCAAAGCCCTTGGTCAGATTGGCAACTGAAGCCCCCGCTTGTCATTTCGCTTCTGCACCACAGAAACTGCAACTGATTTTGGGTCATGTGACCTTGTCTCTGCCCAGAGTCTGTGGTGACCCCCACGCAGGAAGGACTGAGATCCCGCGGCCCCGCACGTTGCGCTCATGTTTGGAAAATCACCTCCCCTGGGGGCTGCACTCCTGGCCCAAAGGGCGGAAAAAAGTGGTGGGGGAAAAAAAGTGGGAGTTTTAAAAGACAATCTGCTCCCCCGTGTTCCCTCATGCGGCACCGGGGAGCGCTTTCTCTCCACAGATCTACATCCCTGTTTCCCCGGCTGCCCCTCCGGCTCTCCATTTTTGCCTGCTTTTAATCAGACCATAATCTGCTGTTGTTCCCCAAACACAGAACACTTTTGTGCTGGGGTATTGCTTTCCAATGGGTCACCTCAGTGGGCTCCGCCCCCATGTCCCTTTGTCTTTGGATATCACTTCGAGCATTCCCACTCTACCTCTTTGTCGATGCTCTTCTTCCCCTGTAGTGATCCAGAAGTGTGAAATGTTACATTTTAGGCTGATTTCATGGGTGCTCACAGTGTTCTTGCAGTGTTTTTTTGCAGGTATTCAGCTCACTTTAGGGGCCTCCCCAAAATAGGGTCACCCAGCTTTCTGCCATCTGGCCCCTCTTTCCTCCCCATTAGATTTTAAGACAACTTGCAGTGTTGTTTGTTCATTCCCTATAGAGGTGACCAAGGTATATCAAACTGATTTTGCTCACAATATATTTTCTATTCATGAAATGCAAATTTTATCAACTCTTTAGAAAATTGGAAGAGCTAATTGTGATAAAACTACAGCTCTTAAGGTAGAAATGGAGTTGTTAGTAGCTATTAAGAATGTTTCTCAGTTAGAGAGTTAAAACCATATAATTAAGACCATTAGATCGGTTGAGGGAGCATTATTGTGCATCTCTGCAATTTTGTTCTCTTCTGAATTTGGCAGAACTTTTTTCCATTGTCCATATACCTTGTAATAATGTCATTGATTTTCATCATTTTTTAAAGGCTGAAGTTGATTATATTTTGTAGAGCCATTAATTCTTGGTTTACATGGCTTACAGAAATCCTTATTTTTCTGGATCAATTTTTCTAATTTGAAGTGATACAGATTTGTCCTTTCTCCTTTCTTTAGCATTATTTAAAGACCTTGCAGAGATATTTATTTGGAATTAATTCATTTATTTAGAGACATCAAAGAGCCTGCCAGAAATTCTGTTTCTTTTCATATTTAGTATAGAAATCCTGTTTTCCTGAAGTTTGATAATATTGGACCCATTATAAGTGCAAATATAAAAGGCTACAGGTTTTGGACGAGCAAAAGGAATCTTTAGAGTTAAAGGAGTCCATATTGTTGCAGATAAAAAACAAATACAAGGCAAAGAAAAGGTTAAATATACCAGATTCTACCTTTACTGTCATACCCTTTCCTGCATCGTTTTTTTTTTTAAGATTTTATCTATTTTTTTGAGAGACAGAGAGCAGGAGCAAGAAGATAGGCAGTGGGAGAAGGGTAAGCAGATTCCCTGCTGATCAAGGGGCTTGGTGTGAAGCTCAATCCCAGGACAGGACACCAGGATCCTGACCTGAGCTGAAGGCAGATGCTTAACTGACTGAGCCACCCGGCTGCTCCCATTCCTGACATCTGGTACCCAATAGAAATCTCTTAAGGAATTGACCATAATATCAAACCTCCCCCCCCCCCTTACACTGCTCCCACTGGTGAGGATACCATCATTCTGGACAGTAAACATCAGAACCAGAACTAGAAACAAATTCAGCCAAGAGTCTGATTCAGCACTGTCCAATTGCTCAGTTATCTAACCTGAGAAATCTCTCTGGAAGAATTATGGATGTGGTGTTTGGAGTATGAAATGAACTCAGCTAATTAACGTAAACATGCAAGTAATTTTTAAGAAAATTATGCTAGGAAAAGTACTTCCTGATTGGACCAAAAAGGACAGAGAAAGTTGAAAATGAGAAAAGACCACTGGGATTCCAGCTTTCATGGCTAAGAGGAAACTTCAGAAGTATTGTCTTCTGGAAACATGGGGAATTTCTTATTAAAAAGGAAGCATATTTTAGGGGAGAAGATGAGATCAGAAGATGACACACAGAGTAACCTTTCCCAGGGGGAAGATCTAAATTTCAGAGAATAGTTCCAACTTCCTGCTTTTCTTTTTTTTGAATGGGAGTGTCCACTGTGGGTACCCTGTTCTGGTCTTGCCAGTGCATTTCCACTGAAGGGAGATAAATAGCTTGTCTTCTGGACAAGGTCTCTGGACATGGAGACGGTCTTGATGATTTGAATCCAAGCAGACTCATCTGCATCTGGACCTGATATAGATCATGAGATCATGGGCTATGAGTCTGATACCATAATTAAATGAGACTTTGAGGCCCTGGGGTTGTGGGTTTGCGTATTTCCCATTTGGAAAGATATGAATATATCTAGAATATATATGGCTAGAATATAGATGGTGGTAGATTGCAAAAATTGTCATAATATTTTGAAGCTCTTCTCATCAAAACATGGAGTCTATTTTCCCCTCCCACTTGAATTTAAGCTTAATCATATAACTTGATTTGGCCAGAAGAGATTAGGAAAAGTGACACAACCAGAAGCTTAAGAGCTACTTGTTCTCACTCCTCTTTGGAACCCTAGACCGTCATGGAGAGAAGCATGGGCTAGCATATGGAGGAGCTGAAATGTGGACCATATGCAAGCTGTCCCAGCTGAGACCCTGGCACACATGCCAGCCTACGAACCACTAGATCTATGATTGAGACCATCTTAGGCCACCCAGCCTCAGCTGTCCCAGCAAAGAAATGAGGAACTCCTAAACAAGCCCGGAGAATAATGAAAAATAATAATAAGCTATTAAGTTTCGGGTGATTTGTTATGCAGTAAGAACTAACAACTACCAGTTATCCGTGAAGGAGAGTGAGCATGAGGATATGTGCTTCTCAGACAGTAGGAAGATATGGGTAGAGCCATTACTCTGAGATGTCTCTTTGTTTTGCTTTGTTTTATCACCCCCTCCCCCCAAGATGAGCATGAGGTTGTGTTCACACAAAGCTTGGTCAAGAAACAATCTCCATTATTTCTAAGTATTCGAAACAAATCATTACTATAAGTTTTTCCACAGTAATGATGTAAGCCCTGGAAACATAACTGGCAATAGTAAATATTTGCCTATTTTCTCAACTCATCTCTCCCGGGACAGAGATTATCACTGAAAGAAGCTGAATAGAGATTAGCTAGAGATGAATGATTGCTAATGGCTTTCCAGGATCCATTTCTCTCATTTTTTCTTTTAGCAGTAGAATCTATGCTTTTAGTTGGGTCTGTAGCTTCTCATTTAGTGACTACATTTTTCTGGCCTTTTCTGAAGGCAATTTACAACAAAACCAGTGACACATAAGCTTCAGGATCCTTACTTGCATTTTCTGTTCCCAAACCCAGGAGGGACCTTCTCACTGTGTTCACCTGATCTTAGGTTTTGGTATTTGTTTTGTTTTGCTTTATATTCCTGTAAGTTTTGAAAATTGTTAAGAGTAAGACATTGTGATCGCAGTAGGTTAAGACCACTATCTCTTTGCCTTCTAGCTTTTTCTTTATTACACTTTGTGTTGATTATGAGGGAGAGGTCACAGGAGTTTTTGGGAATCTAGGGGAAGAGGAGTGGTGCCCATTTATTTTTCATTGTGATATATTTGTGTGGTTTGCAGTCACTTCCTTGGAGAGTTACATTTTCATTAGGTGGCCCAGTAGAGGTGCCCTCTAGGGCTCCTACGTGTGTGAGTACTGGAGGGGAAAGTAGGCTTGAACTATGCAGAGCTGGAAGCTGGACTGAAAAAGTCTTTCAGTGATCAGGTTGGAGTCAGAGGTTTCAGTTGTCATTGATGCTTAGTAAAAATGGAAGTTCTTTCTCATCTGAAGTACACTTATTCAAAGCATACAATTATAAACATGTTCTATACTTTTCTTACTCTGATGAGAATTGCGTGAAAATGAACTGATCAGGATTCCTACATTTGTGGTACATAAATCTTTAGCTGTTCTACAAATAGAATATTTGTATCTTAAGTTAAATGTTTTATACATTTTAGAGTATGAGATGTTGCCAACATTGACATTAGCAACAATGGACTGCGAAGCTGAAAGAAGCTTTTCTTTTCTTTTTGTATTATATATATATTTATTTATTTATTTTTAATATTTTATTTTATTTTTTCAGTGTTCCAAGATTCATTGTTTGAAAGGATATTTTCTTTCTTTCCTTTTTTTTTTTTTTTTTAAAGATTTTTATGTATTTGACAGAGAGAAACACAGCCAGAGTGGGAACACAAGCAGGGGGAGTGAGAGAGGGAGAAGCAGGCTTCCTGCCGAGCAGGGAGCCCAATGTGGGACTTTCCGGGATCATGACCCAAGCCGAAGGCAGTCGCTTAACCAACTGAGCCACCCAGGCACCCCTGAAAGGATCTTTTCTAAACCATCAATAGTAAAATACAAATTTTGATAATCCATATTACAGGAAATTATTTTTCTGTTCTCATTATACAAAATGATAATTAGAGAATATTATGTGATGTAGTAATCAAAATATAGGGTCAAAAACATAGGAAAATGGGGGCACCCGGGAGGCTCAGTCATTAAGCATCTGCCTCCGGCTCTGGTCACGATCCCAGGGTCCTGGGATTTAGCCCTACATTAGGCTCCCTGCTCGGTGGGAAGCCTGCTTCTCTTGTGTTCCCTCTCTCCCTGTGTCTCTCCTTGTCAAATAAATGAATAAAATCTTAAAAAAAAAAGCATAGGAAAATAGTATTATGAAGGTTTCGTAGGATTTAATACCATTACTTTTCTGAATTTTGTAATAGTTGTGGAAATTGACAGCTTTAAAAAATCTGTGTATTTTGTTATTTCTAAATAAATATTAAATGTTATGTCTTTTAAATATCAGACTTCACAAAACCTGCTATTTCCCTGGATATGTGACTCTTTCCGGTTGGTAGCACAGGAACAGAAGGGAAATGTATGACATTAAAGACATGTTGTTTAAAACATGTTCTTTTTGCTCTTACCCTGAACTAGAATGATGGCTTGCTGGTGCTGTGAAGGTTAATTTTGTGTGTCAGCTTGACAGGGCCAGGGGGTGCCCAGATATTGGTTAAACATCATTCTGAGTGTGTCTGCAAGGGTGTTTTTAGATGAGATAATATTGGAATCCTAGCCTGAGTAAAGCAGATTGTTTCCCCCCACCCGAGGTGGGGGTGGGTGGAGTTCATGCAATCCACTGAATGCCTGACGAGAACAAAAGGGCAAGATAAGAGAGAAATCCCTCTCTGTCTTCAAGCTGGAACACCAGCTTTGTCCTACTTTGGGACTCAGTCTTGGACTGGAACTTAGACCATGAGCTCCTCTGGTTGTCAGACCTCTAGACTCTGATTGGAGCTATACCATTGACTCTTTCATGTCTTCAGCTGACTGGCTGTCTGGACCCCGGGACTTCTCAGCCTCTGCAACAGTGTGAGCCTTTTCCTTATAGTAACTCACTCTCGCTAAATGAGTTGTAAAATAATGGTTTTGGGGCTCTGGGTGGCTCATTCGGTGGAACATCTGCCTTCAGCTCAGGTCATGATCTCAGGGTCTTCTCGTTCCCTTCCTCCATCTTTCATGATCTTTTGTTTTTACCTTTTTGCACCATGTGCTCTACTTCTGGTTAGCCCTAGATGCAGGAAGCCTTCATTAGTGTGTCAGTTACAGTTTCAGGACCAATGACTTAGACATCACAGACTCAGAAGTGCTGGACTATGAGCCCCTGGACCTCTGGGGTCATGCCTTGTTCATCTTGTGGTGACTAGAATTTACTTAACCTTTTGCAGTTTCAATCATCTGTAGGATGGACAACAAAATAATGGAACATAGTAAATAAGGCTGTTGTGAGAGTCAAGTAGGTTTGTACATGTAAAGAACACACACCTGCTAAGGACGGTTGATAAGTGTTAACTCCTTAGTCTTTTAGTGCTCCTTGTTAGTTGCTACTTGCTAAGTGCCCAAAGAGAAGTACCACAATGCAAAATAGCTATCCAGGAGTCAGAGGTTTTGATTTTTAGAGCCAAGATATTGGTGTGGTGGTGTGTAATGGTCGCTGAAGTTTGCATGCACAACAAAGGCTATAAAGTATGTAATGAACCTGGATAAGAGTTAAAGTTCAAATGGGTGATGAGATTCTAAGGCAACAAGCCACAACCAGCTGTTTTAAGGGATAGCTGGCTCAATTCTGAGGAGTAGAAAATTCTGGAAGAATTGGAGTTGAGTAAACTTACTTCCAATTTTAAAGAATGAGAAACTTTCCTATGCTGCCAAGCAAGTTCGCTCACACTTAGAAGACAAGGCAAAGCCACGCCTGACTGGTTAGCCAGTAGAGATACAATGAGATGCTTTTAAATTTAGACAATTCATTATGAATAGCAGGAAGAAGAGTTAGTCAGAGGGGTGAGCTCTGTGTCCTACACACCAAAAAGGATGACACCCAAAGGGCAACAACTGCATACCAATTGTGGGATGCCTTGATGCTGAGTTGCCTTTCCTTCCTCAGAACCCAAGAGATGATGAAAAACTCTCTCATAACACCCTCACAGCGAGACAGAGAAGTAGGTGTGAAGTGGCTTCCTAGCAGCTCCTTAGAGGCTGCCCACCCTCTCTGCACTCCAGGATGGTCAGCCGCCAGGACTTGGGTAAGCTCCAATTCAAGCTTTGTTTATACAAATATCTGCATAGTCGTCCTGCTGGAGCTGTTCCCCTGTGTTCATCAGTAAACTTGGATGGATCTAAAAAAACTCTTAAACAGATCATTGATGAGAATGAACATGATTTGTGAACATTTAAAGAGAGAGTGAGCAGAAGACATGATGCTGACAAGATAAAATTTGATATAAATGAGTGTGCAATCATGACTTTGGTTCTAGGAAACTGACCTTCCCATTAGGTAATAATGGTACCTGGCTTAGCAGAAATCTCCAAGAGGTAGACTAATGAGTCAAAAAGACACTGGGGTTTTACTGGATAGCTTAATGTGAACGTATTGTGATCTGAGAGCCAGAAGAGTAAGTCTGCTTACTGTTCTGTTTGCTTTTAGTATTAGGATCTATGTTTCCAACCATGGAAGTGGTTGGCTTAATGTAACCCATATTCAGGGACACACCTGGACAGTTTGAGGACACACAGGAGACTGAAACTACTTCAAAGAAGTAAGGGTTTCTTAGGCTAAAGAGGAATCAAGATGGATTATTTTCATTAATATAAAGTAAAGCCCTACTATATGCTAGATATCCTATTAAGTACTTTACATGAATTATGAATTAGAGCTTCATAATACCATATCAAATAATTACCATTATTCTCATTTTCCATGTGAGACAATGGAGATTCCATAAGGTTCAATGGCTACTGTTAGACATCTTGCGAACTAGTACTTGTGCTGGGATTTGAACTCAGGACTTACTCCAGGTCCACACTCCTTAAAGTACTGTAATATTTCACAGCAATTTCCCAATATTTGAAGGGCTTTAATGCTTACAAGGGGTATTGTGGACGGAATCGTGTGTTCTCCGCCCCCACTCACATTTTGAAGCCCTAACCCCCAATGTGACTATATTTGGAAATAAGGCCTTTACACAGGTAATTAAAATGAAATGAGATTATAAGGCTGGGGGTCTAATCCAATAGGACTGATGTCCTCATAAGAAGAGGTACTGGCATGCTCACAGGCAGGGAATAGACCATGGGAGGACATGGTGAGAAAGTGACACCTGCAAGCCAATGACAGAGGTCTGGTTGTAGTCTCTTATGGCGGCCCTAGCAAACTAAGAGAAGATGTGAGGTTTGTTTTGCATTCAAAAAATATCGAGCTGAGGATATGAGCTGGAGGAGCCCCCTGACGAAGAGTCCTCCAGGGAATAGCTCCAAAATGAATCTGCAGAGAGACAGCTCTGGACTCCATCATGGGAAAAGCTTTGTAAGGAGTCTTCCAGACTCCCAAGTCTCTAAGTCACCTTGGATTAGAGCTTTTTCTGCCTATAATACAATTCAAGTGTATCTAGCCTGGATGACACTTCCTGAGTGATGTTGACCAAAAGATTTCTATGCTCAGCAGTTGGTTGGGCTAGATCATCTTATAATCTCAACAATTCTTAGCTTACCTATCTCTGTTCTTTGTACCTATTGAGTTTCCTTAAAAGCTTATTTTTTGGGAATAATTTTAGATTTACAGAAAAGTTGCAAGGATAGTACAAAGAGTTTCTTTATACACACAGCCAGTTTTCCTTCACATTGATATTTACTTTACTATGGTATATTTTTCTTTTCTCTTCTCTTCTCTTCTCTTCTCTTCTCTTCTCTTCTCTTCTCTTCTCTTCTCTTCTCTGTTCTTTTCTTCTTAAGATTTTATTTATTTATTTGACAGAGAGAGAGATCACAAGCAGGCAGAGAGGCAGGCAGAGAGAGAGGAGGAAGCAGGCTCCCTGCCAAGCAGAGAGCCCGATGAGGCCTCCATCCCAGGACCCTGAAATCATGACCTGAGCTGAAGGCAGAGGATTCACCCTCTGAGCCACCCAGGAACCCAACTGTGGTATATTTTTCACAACTAATGAACCAATATACCACTGAGCTGTTGAACCTTTTTTTTATTTTTAAGAAAAAAATGACTATTTTGTCTTTAGCTAACGCAAACTGAAGTTTTTATTTGCTCTGAAAATAACTATCAAAAATACAAATGTTGATTCTGAGACTTTTAACTACACAAAGAAATTTCAAGGAAAAAGCAAAAATTTACCCCCCAAATTTCACTCAAGATGGCAGAAGAAAAGAGTTAGAGCCTTGAGAATGGATAGATAAAATAGTAAGTAGCATAGAATTCAAGAAATAGGATCTGTGTCTGAGAGGGGATAAAAAACAAGACAGCTACTTCTGAAGCTGATTGATCAGAATGTAACTAGAATGAACTTAAGGTTAACCAGGAACTCAGAGTTGATTTCATCCTTGTTTGTTTGTTTGGTTACATTTTTTAAGAATACATAACCTAATGGTAAAGCCAGATTTTACTTCGCTTTCTTTGTACTTAGGATAACAAGATTTCTTCCCCTACTTTTTAAGGGAACTAAAATATAGAAATTCTTTGTGACTGGCTTCCAAAACTTCCCAGACATAGTTTTGGGCACAGATGCTTGACCTTGAGCCCTCTGGCTACCCACATGGAGCCATGGACCCACATGGATTGCAGTTTCCATGATGCATGTTATGTAAGGATTCTCATCAGGGCTCCATTTACTGAGACAAGAGGTGCATGTCACAGAAGCACAAGAGTACCTGACTCCTCCGTTTAGCATTGCTGATGACTTACAAATTTTTAGAATTGAATACTATACAGTGAAGGATATAAAGAAAGATTTCATCCTGTGGTTTTCCTAGGAAGTTATCACTGGAAAAATGAATTGAAAACAATTATCAACTGTCTCTCTACAACTCTGGGCATGTTGAAGACCTCTCCTTTTCCTAAACCCACTTAAAAAAAAGCTACTCTGTAAAATTCCAAGCTTTCCAAAGATACTGAAATTGTATTTTCCACTACAAATCACAACCCCAGCAAGTAAGATTTTGATGGAACTCTGTGTCACAAAAGAGCCAACATGGTAACATAAACTAAGCTCGTAAAACCCACACAGAAGAGGGAATGGTATATTTAAATAGCAGCATCCATTTGGGCGTTGGATTATGTAACACATACTGAAAAAGTAAAACCTTCTGCCCATTGTTGGAAATCGTTTTAGACATCACTCAGTTTGGCAGCCCTTCTTATCTTGTGAAAAGCCAAGACTGTCTCTGTCGTCTTCACTTTGTCATAACAAAGATGGTATTTGTCCCCATACTGTCATAACTGGACATGGGAACATGTTCACGAAGTCAGAGGAGAAACAGATTTTAATTCTACACAGATCTGTGCAGTAGCTAAGAAAAGTAGAAACAACCACAGTTATAGATGCCTAATTGGCAAAGATGTTAATGAATGATTGCAGATAGTATAAGAATATTTTTAATTTAGTAGATGGCAAAATCAATGTGAATAGCTGAGGCACGAAGGGCATCAGCAGATTCCATTAAACTAAGACAGTGAAAAGGGGGTGATCCATACAGTAATAAGAACAAAAACATTATCCCTAATGTCATCTGGCTATAATTTCGGTTAGTCTTTAAATGAGGAGAGATTAAAAATTTGCTGTCTACATCTTTGCATAATGCAAGTAGTAAATTGACATTGAGTAAATAGCAAAGAGTTTATTCTATATTCCAGGTTCAGTTCTAACTAATCCTTGTGTTGGTTTTCGAAATCCCAAGTCACTGAACCCTTAAGCAGTGGTTAAGGGTGGTACCTCAGTTGGATAGTTACAAACTGGTACCACAGTTGGGTAGTCAGTGGCTGTGGACCAAACCAGGTAAATGGCCTCCTCTCTAGGCACTACTGACCAAAACATGCGTGTCTTGAGGACATAGCCATATGTTACCCTGAGTTTGTTCACCTCTGATCTGTGTTTCTCAGAGTGTGGTGGGCTAATCATCTGTATCAGAATTCCCAGAGGAACTTGTTTAAAAAACACAGATTTTGGGGCCATGCCCAGACCTAATGAATCAGAATTTCTGTGGATATTGAGGAATCTACATTTCAGAGACACAACCACTTAGAATGACTGAAAATTGTTGTTTTAGATGTTGTCAACATTAAGGAAAATGAATTCTACATAAAAATTCTATGAGAAACCAAAAGATCATTACCAGTTTTTAATATTTTCTCAGTAATGCTTCTATGTATATGTATAGATGATTCTCTGGAAGACTGCATTTGGATGTTGAGAATATTTATAGTATGTTTCTGGAGATAACTGTAATTAGCTACCTCAGAACCCAAATGACATAACCATGCTGTATATCTGCAGATGATTTTCACCTTACTCAAGCAATGTGTAGTTATATAAAAACTTAATTGAAATCATACAACGGAGACAAATCTATTTTGTCAGTTCCCACATTTCTCTATATATCTAACAACCACCTACATACTCTCAGAGCCAGTTATATGTGGTTTTATAAGCCATCCATGTAAATTAGGGTAATAAATGTAATTAGTTACTGTCACTGTACTTCGAATCTAACATATAATATTCTCAATATTGCATTCACCAGACATCCACAACTATACTTTGTACTTTTGTAGCTGGACCATCTTAGGGACCAAAGAATGTTGATTTGCATTACATAATCTTTCTCTATAGGGTAGTAATATATAAATAATATCTATTTTTCAAATATTATCCAAAAGTGGTGGTGTTTTGTTTTGGAGAAGTGGTATTTCAGCAAAGCGAAGAACATGATATCCCAGAAGTATGGTGTGGTGATTGCAAGTGTAGACTCTCTGGAACCGCACTGTCCAGACTCAGAATTCAGTTCCAATCAGAATTCTACCACTTCTTAGCTGAGTAACTTTGGGCAAAATGTTTAACCCCTCTGTTCTTCCATTTCTTATCTGTAGAGTGGCAAAAATAATTTCACCTCTCATTGGTTTATATGATGGTTACATAATTTATATACATAAAGGCTGAGACCAGTGTCTGACAGATAAAAAGCACTCAAAGTTAGCCATTATTATTATTAATATGTTTCATAACATGCCAGAATTATGCCTCAGGTCATTCATCTGTTTTTGGCATATTTTTTCTACATCTTTTTGCTCTCACTGGAATCTTGAGGATTTTTTAAAAATTGAGATAACATACTAGTTTCAGGTATACAGCATAGTAATTTGATATTTGTATTTATTGCAAAAGGATCACCACAATAAATCTAGTTAACATCCATCACCATAGATAGTTGCAAGTCTTTTTCTTGTGGTGAGAACTTGTTTCAAGATCCACTTTCACAGCTACTTTCAAATATGCCATATCCTGTAATTAATTATAGTCACCGGGCTGTACATTATAGCCCCATGACTTACTCATTTTAGGACTGGAAATATGTAGCTTTTGATCCCTTCACCCATTTACCCACCTTATACTTCCTACTTCTAATAACCACCAGTCTATTTCCCATATCTCTTGAGGGTTTTTTTCCTCTCTTGCCCCACACAGTGCTGAAAAAAAGATTCAGACTATTGACTAGAATTCTAAACAAACATTCTTGGGTCTGTTCTTGTTTTTCTTATTCTCATAGACCATAAGGTTGAGGGCTTGGGGCTAGAGAAAGAGAAAAGAAAAGGCAGGGCAGTGACTCGGGAAAGAAAGAACTGGAAAAAAGACTAGGAATCCCCAAAGTAAGAGGGAGAGGAAAGGCCCTTCATCTGGAAGTGACCCATGATAAGTACACCATCCAATGTGGACACCTGCTAACTGACCTCCCAAGGACAATCAAGCTACTCTTCAGCCGTCCTGAACATCTGGAAGCTTCTGCTAAGAGGTTGGAGAATCTGGTCATTGTGACTGGGTTTGAGAGATTGAGGGTAGAGACTCAACCTTGCAGACAAAGGTAGAACCATATAAAGCCAGTGGAATATATGACAACTATATACAGAAAAATGAAATGGGACCATTTGCTTATACCATACACAAAGATCAACTCTAAATGAATGAAAGACCTCAGTGTGAGACAGAAGTCCATCAAAGTCCCAGAGGAGAACATAGGAAGTAACCTCTTTGGTATTGGCCACAGCAAATTCTTTCATGACACATCTCCAAAGGCAAGGGAAATAAAAGCAAAAATGAACTTTTGGGACTTCATCAAAATAAAAGGATTCTGCACAGCAAAGAAAACAGTCAACAAAACTAAGAAGCAACCCAAAGAATGAGAGAAGATATTTACAAATGACATTACAGATAAAGGGCTGGTATCTAACATCTATAAAGACTTCTCAAACTCAACACCCAAAAAACAATCAAGTCAAAAATGGGCAGAAGACATGAACAGACACTTCTCCAAAGAATACATACAAATGGCTAACAGACACATGAAAAAATATCCAACATCGTTAGCAATCAGGGAAATTCAAACCACATTGAGATACCACCTTAAACCAGTTAGAATGGCCAAAATTAACAAGACAGGAAACAAGAAATATTGGAGAGAATGTGGAGAAGGTGGAACCCTTGTACACTGTTGGTGGGAACACAAATTGGTACAGCCACTTTGGAAAACAGTATGGAGGTTCCTCAAAAAGTTAAAAATAGAGCTACCCTATGACCCAGGGATTGCACTACTGGGTATTTACCCCAAAGATACAGATGTAGTGAAAAGAAGGAACACATGCACCCCAGTGTTCCCAGGAGCAATGTCCACAATAGCCAAGCTATGGAAGGAGCTAAGATGTCCTTCAACAGACAAATGAATAAAGATGTGGTCCATATAAATAATGGAATATTACTTAGCCATCAGAAAGGATGAATACCTTCCATTTGCACTGACATGGGTGGAACTGGAGGAGATTATGTTAGGTGAAGTAAGTCAAGCAGAGAAAGACAATTATCATATGGTTTCACTCATATGCAAAACATAAGGAATAACATGGAGGACATTAAGAGAAGGAAGGGAAAACTGAAGGGAGGTCAGAAATCAGAGGGGGTGAAGAACCGAGAGAGACTGTGTACTCTGGAAGACAAACTAGGGGTTTCAGAGGGGAGGAAAAGGGGAGGAATGGATTAGCCTGGTGGTGGGTTTAAGGAGGGCATGTATTGCATAGGGCACTGGGTGTTATATGCAAACAATGAATCATGGAACACTACATCAAAAACGAATGAAGTACAGTATGGTGACTAATATAACATTTAAAAAAAAGGATATGTGAAGGGGTTTAGGAGGTACAGTCTTCCAGTTAGAAATAAATAAGGCACAGGGGTATAAAGTGCAGCATAGGGAATAGAGTCAATAATATTTTGACAATATTATATGGTGACAGTAATTTAGAGTTATTGTGGTGACCATTTTGCAATGTATATAAGTATTAAATCACTATGTTGTACACCTGAAATTAAAATTAAAAACCTGTTAAGATTAAAAAAAAAAAACAAAACAAAACAGTGGGAAATTTCCCTAAGAGTGGAGCAGTAGGCAGATAATTGCTGTTGGAATTCAAATATGTGACTCTAACTATGTAATGTGAAAATGCTAAATTGCAAAAAGGTCAAGCTAGAGTTTGGGTGGTTTTAATTTCCACATTCTGGAATTATAGGGATTATACAACCACATTACTTAATTACAGAGTAAAGTTTTGAGTAGAGTTAAAAAAATCAGTTCCTTCTCAAATAATTCTTCTCTCTAGCATTTTTAATATGTCTTTTTAAAAATGAATCATTTTCTTTTAACAAAAACAGCTTTTTAAAAAATCTTGCAAATTACTTTCTCATGACATAAATCTCCTCAATATCCCATCATCAGCTACCCCGTCTCCTAGCTTTTATTTGCATTTTCCAAAATCACCAATGACCTTGTCTAGACAAATATCATTCATTGTTTTCCTGAACTTCTCAAAAGTATTCTACACTAAATCCTTCATCTACTTTCTTGAAATTATCTTCCCTTAATTTCCACAATATGGCAGTATGCTAATTTCCCTTCTTTGTGATTCATTATGCTATCTTAGGGGTCATCCTTGGCCTCAGGAAACTTACAGTCTAGTGCCAAGTCCAACATTATGGCAGAAATTACTAAGTGGCTGCCCCAGTCTCAGTGCATAGACCTCTTCTCCCCAGCCATTTACTTCAACACATCTATTAGTACACAGGTGCCAAGCCAGATAGTACCCGTTAAGCAGTAGAGCAATGTGCTACAGAAGATGGATGTGGGAGAAGTCATCTGCATGGAAGAGAAAGAGAAGATTTATACAGGAGATGACACTTGGGATGGGTATCTAAGGATGGAGAAATTTCAACAGTAGGAAGTGGAGAAGAGATTCCACATGGATGAACTACTTTAGTGGTGACACACAAGTAGAAAGATATTCTTTTTTTTCCCTTTTTTTGGTAAAGATTTATTTATTAGAGAAAAACACAGCTAAAGAGGGAACACAAGCAGGGGGAGTGAGAGAGGGAGAAGCAGGCTTCACACTGAGCAGGGAGCTCGATGCTGGGCTTGATCCCAGGATCCTGGGATCATGACCTGAGCCAAAGGCAGATGCTTAAACAACTGAGCCACCCAGGCACCCAAGTAGAAAGATATTCTTATCTGTACTGGAATGAAGAATTGTCACTGAGATGAAGCTGAGGATGTGAACTCTAGTAGATTGCTGGGGACAGGGAGCACATAGATCATGGGTGAAGGTTATGGAACCTCGACTGTTTTATATAGATAATACACAGGAGCCATTACAACTTACGGACACAAGAATGTCACTATTAGGGTTATGTTTTAGAAATAGAACTCCAGTGTCAGTGTGGAGATCATGTTAGAGGGAAGGAGAGATTGGTGGTGGGATATCTGTTAATTATTTTATGTATCTTATTCAGCATCGATCATACATTGCCTTCTTGGATTACTTTTCTGTGATAAATGTTTATTTATGTCTTGCCCTCCAAGATAAACTATTTAAGACAGGAACCACATCTTGTTTTTCTTTTAAGCGTACTACAGAGTACACAGAAGTCATTACCCTGTCATGAACATTATCATAATTTTCATTGTTATAAACATTTATTGAGCACTTACATGATATCCACTGAGCAAAGTCAACTACATGTAATATCTCACTTAATCTTTATATGATTATCCCCATTTTATAGATGTGCAAACAGGGATTTAGAGAATTTAGTCATTTGCTCCAAATCATATAGTTGGTAACCAGTGGATCTGGGATTCAAAATAAGTTCTATATGACTCCAAAGTCATTAACAACATTGTTAAATGGACTCTCCATAGTGACCAATCAATGAATACTTTTGAGAGACTGGATAAATAAAAATGGTGGAACAGAATAAATTCTTGGTTTGAGTTGATCTGTATAGGCAGTTAAATATGTCCATTCATATTGGGAAGATATATCCAGTGTTTGAATTGTGCAAGTGTATCTATCCATTATTTTCAAATAATAAAGTTAATGATAATGGTATGAGGCATTACTTAAATGAATAAACATCATTAAAGAACCAAATAGTAAATAATGTTAGTACTCTTTCCAGATTCTGGAATATCCCTTTCCACTGTTCCTTTGTGTTTTCAGACTTCAGTGTACTTTTATGCCCATCATTCATAATCTATAGTGATTTTGAGGAAGACTTTCTTTGCTCTACTGGAACCTTCTTTGAACACATGGGAATTTATGTCCCTCCTGGTTTCACCATTTGGCAATGCTCTTTGCCAATGGAGTTTCAAAGCCCTTCTTCCTTGACTCAGATTAGAACAACTCTCAGGTGGTAATTTCTTTTTTAAAGTTCCCTGTGGGATTTTGCTTGAGATAATACCCTTATTTGGCTTCCTCTCTGTCCTTCTTCCTTCAGCCTTTTGTTGGTTTCACTGATGAGCATTTCCTTGATAAATCCCTTGCACATGAACCTTCATCTCAGAATCTGCTTCTGGGGAAGCTGACCTAGGAAAAAATATACATCAAAATCTAATGAGTATGCTCCTTTTCCCCCCTCTTCATTTTCACTGTTTAACATGGTATTTGTAATTTGTTTTAGATAAGAAGGAATCAATGACCAACAATGTCCTATTAGGATGCCTTCTGTTATTCTATGACTTTTCATAAGATTTGATTTGACCTTTGATACATTTTGTAGCAACCATTCAGAAAAGTTTTCTGCTGAGTGTGTTCATGTATAAAAGTGCAGCTTATGTGTATCTGTTGTATGGAAACTAGAGATTGCCTTAAAAATTCCACTATTGTATTTTTAGGAGTTTGAAAGTCTAAGTACTTAAATTGTATTCCAAATATAGCCAATGTATTTTTTAAAAATGGGTACATTTTGAATTCACATGGTTCAGATAATTCCAGTTCTTTCAGCATTATGAGCAAAAACATTGATATGTTTTCTTCCTTCATTTCCCAAGCTGTGCATTTTATTTCTTCCAGCGGGACCGTGGGTAACCAAATCATTCCAAATTTAGCACATTGGAAATGTCTCATGTTTAAATCATGGATGTTTTTATGGGTTGTGTGCCTTTTGCTGACTTTATCTCCCACTTTGCTTCAGGTAATATTCTGAATGATGGCAGTTTCTTCTGCATCGAGACTGGTGATGGTGTTCAACTCTCAACATGGCCAGGGCATAATAAATAGACTTTAAATAGAGCTCAGTAGTGCTCAGGATTCGAAAACTAACTGGCCCTTCTTCCCTCCAGCCTGAGATTGTAAATGATTAGATTGAAAGTGATTAATGTGACCCTATCCGTGTCCTAATCCTGTTTAGGTGACTGACCGCTGTTGACAGGCAGTGGTGCAACCTAACCTAGAAATAATAATTATCATTCTTCTTCTTCTTCTTCTTCTTCTTCTTCTTCTTCTTCTTCTTCTTCTTCTTCTTCTTCTTCTTCTTCTTCTTCTTCTTCTTCTTCTTCTTCTTCTCCTTCTCCTTCTCCTCCTCCTCCTCCTCCTCCT
>PITA01012330.1:0-62479 GCA_004023965.1 Spilogale gracilis
TGCGTGTGTGTGTGTGTGTGTGTGTGTGTGTGTGTGTGTGTGTGGCTGGCCTCACGGGCAGGCAGCCGTATGCGGGAGGGAGTTGGTGGGGACGCGGGAGGGGCAAGCTCAGCCCTGCCATGCCGGCTGCCTGCCGTGGGGGAGGAGGAGGGGCAGGAGGAGGGGAGCTGGCGGCTAGGGTGGCTTGGTGAGGAGGCCAACCGGCCAAACGAAGGTGGCTGTATTGCCCGTTGCCCGCGATGGGGGGACAGATCACCCGGAGCACCCTCCACGGTAAGGCCCCAGCTGATGCCAGGGGGTCTGCCCATTCCCAGCCTGGGGACCACCTGGGGAGGCTGGGGTCCGGGGGCCCTCGGGCGAGGGTATGATCATCCCCTTGCCTCTTTACTTCCCCTGCCTCTTACTCCTTTTTGCTCTGGGGCCATAGGAGAGGGTGTCTCTCAACCACGGGAGGGTGGTTGACACTGGGGAGGGGGGAGCAAGGGAGCCTGGCGAAAGCAGGAAGAGGTGGGCTTTCCCTGATAGCCAGCAGAGGTCAGGAAGCTAAGTCTCCCCACAAAGTCTTGTTGTCCTCTTACCTTCCCTGCTTGCTGACCAGCCCCCACATGGGATGTGAGGTCCTGGGTGCCCATATCCGCCTCTCCTAGAACCGAGGCAAACCATAGCTAGACAGCTGGGGGGACCTGTTTGTAGGTCCTGGGACGCAGGCCATAGAGGTCAGCGCCATGTACCATGATGGAGATATGGACAGATGTGTGGTCACACACGTGTGTGCATGTGTGCATGCGTGTGTCTGCCTGTGCTCTTAAGGGTGCATTCGAGGTGTCTGTGGGTGTGTGCCTGTGTCTGCTTATGCCTCAATATCCAGATATGCAAGTGACAGCCCCCCACATTGCCTGACTTTGGTTCTCAAAGCGCGTGCTCTGTGGGGGAGGCTAGTGAACTTCTGACTCCTGGGGTTTACGTTCACTGTCAGACAGAGCGCCTGGCAGGCAGGTGAAGGGGTGGGAAGGAGGAGCACTGAACTGGCTCCCTACTTGCAGACCTGCTGCTTGCCTGGGCTCCTGGCCCTTCCATCTGCCGGGCTCAGGCACCGTGGTCTTGGGAGTAACATGGCCGATGTGGCACCAGACCCAGAAGGGAAAGACTTCCCAGGGACTTGTTTTGTCATCGCTGGTCCCCGGGAGCTGGGTTTTCTGTACAACCCGGCTAGGGCTGGAGCGATGTGGGCTGACCTTGGCCTGTCCCTGCCACACTTCCCTGTGTCCCCCGCTCTGCCCTCAGACAGGGCATTAGGAGATGGGGCAGCCTCCATCTGCTGAGTCCAGCGAGGCCCCTGAAGGAGGGAGGGTGGTGGCGGGAGTGATTGGGAAGCCGTAGCGGGGACTGGTGACTAGGTGGCTTCTCTCTTCCAGGCTCTAGACTTTGTGAGAGTAATTTCTAATCAAAAAAAGAAAAAGGCAGGAAAGGAGACATGAGAAAGGCAAATCATTGACTCTTTTAAAAGGAAATAAATTTTTTCCTGGGCCTGCAGCGCTCGGTGACAGATGGAAGGTCCTGGAAGATACATAATCCGGAGCCAGCCAGTGGCCTGGGCCTTGGCCCGAGACTCGGACTGGGCTGACCTGGGCCTGGCCCTGGGTGTCCGCGGGGCGGGGGCTCCTCTCAGGGCTCACTGGCCCCAGCGGGGCCTGTTGGCAGAGGGTCTGGTACAGACTGGCATTTTCCACTGGAAGCAGGCTTGGTCAAGCCTGTGGCCTGGGAAGGGCAGAGAGGCCCTCAGAACAGACCCAGGATGCAGCCCACTGTCCTCCCACTGGCCCAGAGCACAGGCTTCCGAGGGGAGTGAGGACCCTGAGACCACCCAAGATAGCACATGGCCTTCAAGAGCCCCTGCTCCAGGGTCCATAGACATGTGTTCTAGCAAGGGCAAGTGTCTTCCTTGGTTTTCTCATCTGTTAATGGGGCTGATAATAGTGCCCTCCTCATAGAACTATCATTGGACTACTTGGGAGGGTGTGAATAAGGACTGAACATGAGGAGAACCACAAGGGCTTGGAAAAGCATTCTGAGGCCAGGGTGGTATTCCCTCTCTCTCCCCCCGGAACAGGAGGACACTTGGGGTGCGCTGAGAACTCTAGGAGCTGGGCCTCCAGGTTGGGTGGACGTTGGTGAGCACTAATGACATGCCTCATCTGCTTTGTCCTCCTTCCCTCGCCTGCCCTCAGCCAGGACCACCCTCCAGAGGCTGGGCCTCCCGCCAAGCTGAGCCGAGCCCCTGCCTCAACCTCCCATCAAGGCGAGTAGGAGAGGGGAGTTGGGAGTTGTGAGGGAAGGCATCTTTGCCTGTGTCACATAGCCCCTCAGCTGGAACCTCGGCACGCACGTCCTCCCACTGCTCACGTGCACACCTACACGCTGGCTGCCTCGGCGGCCCTCGTTTTACCTCCTTCTGGGGGACGTGG
The DNA here is from genome assembly GCA_004023965.1 of Spilogale gracilis. Classification (NCBI taxonomy): domain Eukaryota; kingdom Metazoa; phylum Chordata; class Mammalia; order Carnivora; family Mephitidae; genus Spilogale; species Spilogale gracilis. The sequence continues at coordinate 2,466 of PITA01012330.1, forward strand.
GGCGGGGGGAGTGGGAGATGCAAGAGCTTGGCTCCTTCCTACCGTTGCTCTCAGCCCGCAGCCTGACTCCCTGAGAATACTCACATAGTTCTTGATTGTATTTTGGGATTTGGGTTCAGTGCACACTGAAGGTTTTGAACTGCTAGGTGACAAAGATGAGGGTCATGTGACAGAGAGTGACCCCAGACGGTGTGTGTGTGTATGGGGGTGGCTTTGCGGACATGTTTCAGCTGTCGGTGTTTCTGGTCTGCAGGTGACTCTGTGTTTGGGCCTGTCTGTGTGCGTACCACATGTTGGGTAGCACGGGATACGTACCTGGCTTTCTAATATCGAAGCGATTTCATGTTATGCCTGCGTGTGCGTTTGTGAGCCGTCACGTTTGTGTTATTCTGTGCGGGTGCCATGTCCTTGTTCTGTAGGTAGATGTCAGCGTTTCTGCAGGAGAGGGGTGTGTGTGCATGTGTGCGCGCATGCATGTGTGCGCGCGTGCGCGCGTGTGTGTGTGTTAGGGATGGTGGTGAGGAGTCAGGCTCCTCTGGGACCAGCCTGGCGGGAGACCCATGGGAGAAATTAATTCCCATTTGGAAAATGGTTTCAGCAGTTACATGCTTGGTGTCTTTCATCGGGCAGATTTCCAAAGCTGCTCCCAGGCTTGGGGGCAGGATAGAGGGTAGAGAGCACAGAAGGAGGCAGCAGCCATACTGAGAGACCTTCCCTCCCTCCACCCTCCCCTCTTCTTTTTTTGCCTTCCCGCTTTACCTCCTTCAACCCCCACCCCCTAAAGGATAGGCCGGCCCCATGCTGAGGGGTTGATGTGCACATGCACATTGACTCAGACATATGTGGTACCCCCCGCTCGGTCTCTGGACCAACAAACCCTAGATGCTGGGATGCAGAGACTTGAGAGTTGGTCCCCAATTGTGTCCTTTCACAGAGGGGGATGCTGTGGCCCAGAAGGGGAAATGGTTGGCTGAGTTCATAGAGCTGGCGGCTCGGGTGGGAAGTGAGGCCTTGCCCCTTTTGCAGTTGGCTTCCCACTTCTCCTTCTTGGTTCCCTAATGAGCCGCAGGGGAAAGGGCACCCCATGGCCTTATGAGGCCTGGGATTAGCATGGAAGGAGCTGCCTGTCTGCAGCTCTGGAGGCTTAGGCCAAGGTGAGCTCACAGGTGGGGCGGCTTAGCTTGATCCGTCTTATTCTCTTAACCCAGCTCTGTGCCTGGTCCCCTCCAGCAGGCGCCCAGCAGATCCTTGGTCATTGAGTAAGAGGGATGAGTGAGGGGTAGAGGCCCTGGGTGGCTGGACCGTGTGGCAGTTGGAGCTGCAGTTGGCCTGCAGGACTGTGAGATGGAGCTGTCAGGGACAGCTTTGGAAGATGTGAGACCTGAGCTGGGCAGGGCCACCAAGCCAGGCTAGAGAGGAAAGCAATGGTGGGGCAGGTGTTCTTGGTGAGAGTTTGAATCCAGATCCGCTGGCTGTGTGGCTTTGGGTCAGTTTCTTCATCGGCACTTTGTCCTCTTCTGTACATCGGGGATGGTAAAGTTTAGATAGAAAGGATTAAGTAAGGTCACGGGCATTAAGTCGACCTTATGCATACTAGGCACCTTGTACATGGATATGTGTCTGTGAAGGTTTCCTTGGAGGCTCCTCCCAGCCTCTGTGTGCTCGTGCGCACGTGTCTTGGAGGCTCCTCCCGGCCTCTGTGTGCTCGTGGGCACGTGTCTTGGAGGCTCCTCCCGGCCTCTGTGTGCTCGTGGGCACGTATCTTGGAGGCTCCTCCCGGCCTCTGTGTGCTCGTGGGCACCTGTCTTGGAGGCTCCTCCCGGCCTCTGTGTGCTCGTGGGCACCTGTCTTGGAGGCTCCTTTGCCCGCCTCTTTGTGCTCGTGGGCACGTACACACACACACACCTGGCCTCCTCAAAGGACCACGAGTGTCTCTGCCCCCTCTGGCCCTGATGGGTGTCGTGTCCACCGTCAGGCACACCCTCTGGTTGTGTGTGTGTGTGAGTATGGCTCTGTGTAAGGGGAACTCAGGGAGATGGTCTGTGTGGTGTATGGATTTATGTGACTGAGCCATGCTCCCTCCAACCCTGCAAGTCTCTCAGGCCTGGCTGGGGGCGTTGGGGAGGTGCTGGGAAGATGGGCCCAGAGCTGAACCCAGAATAACTATCATCTGGAATCCCCTTCTGGAATCTTAGGGTAGGACTGGAGAGAGGGAAGAGGAGAGCTGCTCCCCTCCCGGCAGTGAGGGAGGCACAGCTGTACACACATCTGTTTGTGGGGAATGTCAGAAACTGAGATGTCACAGACTGAGCGGGAGCAGGAGGCTCAGTGTGGGGAGATCAACTTGGCGATGAAGGTGCTGATCTTGCCCACTCCCCGCCATCCTTCTTGACCCCGCTCATCGTCATGGAGTCGTTCAGCCTCCTAGGGAGCAGCAGGGCCTGCTAATTGCATAGCCAGGACCCTAGGGGCGATGAGGCCCTAATGTGGCCCCTAACCCTGGTCACAAAGGGGGCTGCGTGGGGACTGCGGCGGGCATGGAGAAACCAGCTAGGGTGGACCGCAGGATTCGTGTCGCCGAGAGCGGGCCTGGCAAGCTGGCCAGTGAGGTGGGGCTCACTGAGGGCGGCTGGACAGTGTGTTACCTGAACTTAGAGCCCAGAGCTGCCACCTGTCAGCTTCCGCGGGCAAGTCATTACCTCTTGGAGCCACTGTTTCCTCATCTATAACTGGGACCAGGTGATGCCATACTGTCGCAAAAACTCCTCTATTGCACAGCAATCACCCCCAGAGTTAGTGGTTTCAGACAGCAAGCATTCCGTTGTCTCGGCTTCTGTGGGTCAGGAATCGTGCCGCGGTCCAGCTAGGTGCCTCCTGCCCAACGCCTCTTGGGCGCTTACAGCCAAGTTGTCGGCCGGGGCTCTGGTCTCTTCTGGAGACTGGCCTGGAGGGGGATCCGTATCCAAGCTCACTCACCTGCGTAGCAGCAGTCCCCGGTCCCCTGCCACACAGGCTTCTGCACAGGGCTCCCTCACAGCATGGCAGCCGGCTTCCCCCAGAGACAGAAACCCAAGACAGGCAAGAGAAAGAAGCCGAGGTGGAGGCCGAAGGCTTTTGATACCCAGTCTCGGGCATGACACCCCATTACTTCAGCTGTGGCCCACTCATTAGAAGCCAGCCTCTAGGTCTACTCCACACACAAAGGGACCGGGTTGCAACAGGGTGTGACTGCCAGGAGGGGGAAGTGGGGATCCCTGGGGCCATGTCCGAGGCTGCTTTCTCCACACACCTGCCTTGCAGGGACTGGGAAGGTGAGGGGAGTTTGCATGTGAAGGGCATCTGATGCAGAATTTGACACCAAAAATAAGAATCAACTCTCATGACCGTCCTTTTCTCCCTTTTCCTGCAGGCAGGTGGGGAGCTGTTGCAGGTTCTTAGTCTGGCACGCAGTGTGGGTGGGATCCAGGTACTGGGCAATGAAGGAAGCTGTTCTTTCAGTCCCCTCTGTCTCTGATTTCGCCACAAGACACCAGCACGGGTGAGGCACAGAGTGGGTACTCCCTGGACACTGGCCAGTTGGTCTGTGGATTGAAGAATCAAGCAGAAGCAGTCCCTTCAATAGCTCGTACTGAGCACCCGCTCTGCGCTCTGAGCTAGGCACTAGGGAAACAGCCGTAAAAAAGACAAGAGTTTCTGCCCCCAGGAAGCTCCAGGTCCACCAGGGAGATAGACATGAATAACCCCGCACCCTTTCCTCGCCAGAAAGCTGCACCACAGAGCACAGAAAATGATCCAAGTGACTCTCTTCTCAACCGTCTGGGCACAGAGAAGATGGATAGTGCCCTGCGTATAGCGGGCGACTCAGGGCCTTTGCACTTAATTCTGCGGAGGGAGGAGAGTTGAGAGAGGCTGCGTGGGTGCTGGAGGCTCTGTTAGGGGTGTGCAGGTAGAGTCCCTGGGGGGCCATAGCAGGGCCCTGTACCCCGTCTGGGGCCAGAGAGACTGGTGGGAGAAAGTGGGCTTTAAGACTCAGGTCTGAAGGATGAGTGAGAGAAAGGCAGGTACATAGGTGGGAAGGACAGAAATGTTCCCAGCAGAGAAATGGGCTTGGACCAAGGCTGGAGGCAAGAGGCACATGAGGGAGGGGGGCCCCTATAAGGACCCCAAAAGAAGGTCACATCTGCCCTGTTTTACAATCATCCCTCTCACTGAGACCCCCTCCTACTTGCTTTCCCACCCTTCAAACTGGCTCCCACGGTCTTTACGAGAGAGAGAGAGAGAGAGAGAGAGAGAACGAACGAGAGAGAGCAAGAGAGCCCTGTTCAGTACATGTGTATAAGCTAGTCTAAATCAGGATTACCTTGGCAATCAAGGATTAGGGTGTTTGGGATAAGATAAAACCAGAGTGTCTGGCCTCCCTCTGGGCTGAAAAGAGCTGGTCATTTTCTACAGTGGTATTTATTGTTTTTATATATATAAAAAAATAAGACCTTATGTTGGGATTAGGTGTTCAAGTTTGCAAAATTCTTTCACATCTGTGAACTCCCTGCGTCCTCACAACAACCAGGAGAGGTAGGCGGGGCACCTAAGACAACCATGTTTTACAGAGAAAGAGATCAAGGTCCAGAGAGGTGAAGTGACCTGCCCAAAGTCACACAGCAAGTCTGCGGCATGGCTAGGGTTTGAACCCATGGCCTCGTGACTCCAGGGCTCAAGCTCTTTGTTCCCGGCCCTCACTGTCCAGAAAGTGAGGCAGACCTCCTTCATAGGAGATGCAGACAAGCATGCCAGCCCTGGGGGTCAGGGTCACAGGCTCAGAGCAAGTCGGTTCTGAACACGGTGAGATTCCGTGTTGAAAGATGGATGAGACCTGGAGAGATGGAGGTGGGAGTTGGGGCAGGGAAAGAAGCTACGTGGCAGGGAGGGGCAAACAGCTTGAACAAAGGTGTGGAGGTACGAGAACACAGGTCGATGTCAGTAGCATTAATAATTATTATTGTTATATAACAAGTATTAATAAACTAACCATTTCTTAATTTTTAATATTATTATTTATTATATATAATAATTATAATCATCATCATCATTATTATAACAACCATTTACTGGGTTAGTTTTGTATACTTCATCTCATTTAATCCTGACAAGAATCCCATGAAGAAAGTCTGACCCCCTTTTACAGTTGAGAAAAGCAAGGCTCCGAAGGTCTCACAGTTAGTGGCAGAGGCCCTGAGTTTGGAGGCAGCAGGCCTGAGTTCAGATCAGGGTCCTTTGCTCTGGCTGGGCAACTTCATTTCTGAGGACCGGTGTCATAGCGGCCCTGGGGGTGGAATGAAGACCCTGCCTGTTAAGTCACGTAGGGTTTGGTCATTGTCGCTAGGACTGCTGTCTCCCTGGCTCTCCTTGGAAGCCCCGCTCAGGCCAGTCTGGGTGTGCGGGGCTCTGCCAGGATGGTTCTGGGGCAGATCTTGGCAGCGGCAGTGAGGAAGTCACTCTGGAGGCTGCCTTGTGTCCTGGCCCCTCCCGCTGGGACCCCACCAAGAGGCAGGAATGTGGGCCAGAGCTCGCTGAGGGTCACCTGGAGGCCTGGCCAGGCTGCTGTCTGGCACCTCATAAATGCCCAGGAGGAATGGGCTCTGTGGGGGAGTTTCCATTGTGTCAGCAGCAGACTCGCCTGGGGGCGGGGGGAGCCCACTGTGGCTCCCGAGAAGCTTGTAAACCTGTCACTACAGGGGCCTTCCCTGAGAGCTCTGCTAGGAGCCAGACGGGGAGACTGGGACTCCACCCAGGACCACTGGCCGCTGGGGGGGTAGTGTCCCAGGATCTTGAGTCCCTTTGCTGTGGCTCTTCCCCCAGCTGGGACTGGCCAGAGCCTTCTCCACACAGCCTTTCCCCATTATGGCTGCCGTCTTGGACTCATGGGGAAAATGGGCTCTAGTATTAGATGCTGAGTAGGGTAAAGGACCTCTGTAAGTAGCGTTGGAAGATCAGGGTTCAAGTCCCAGCTCTGCCACGTAATTGCTATGTGAGCTCAAGCAAATCCGTTAACCAGTCTGCATCGTAACTCATCCCTGGAATGGAGACCTTAAGGGTCATAGTGTCTGTTGAAGTGCAGGGAGGGAGCCCGCTAGGATGGTGTAGGAAAGAAGCCTTGCCCCCAGCCGCCCCTCGGGCCCTTGATATCAGAGCTCTGCACAGGCTTAATTCTCATTCTGCTTTCTCTTCTTCCTCCCCCCCAAACCATAATGTCGGCTGAGGTGGAGGAGAGAGATGGCCAGGGAGGACAGCAGGGGTTGTTGAGGTGACAAGCACCACCCTGCTGGATGCCTCAGAAGGCACCATTCTTCTCGTAGTCTGGGTGGATGGCGCCCCCTGGAGGCAGGCACCTAGGGCCTTCGTGCTTCCTGACTATAAGTGGCACCTCTGGCCCTCATTTATTTTATTTATTTATTTTTTAAAGATTTTTATTTATTTGACAGAGAGAAACACAGCCAGAGAGGGAACACAAGCAGGGGGAGTGAGAGAAGGAGAAGTAGGCTTCCTGCCGAGCAGGGAGCCCGATGTGGGGCTCGATCCCGGGTCTCCGGGATCATGACCTGAGCCGAGGGCAGTCGCTTAACCAACTGAGCCACCCAGGCGCCCCTCTGGGCCTCATTTAAAGAGAAGGGATGAGGCTGGGGCCAGGGCCCTGGGTAGGGGCGGGGAGGATGGGAGCGGGCAGGGGTACTTATTTCCCGGGTGGGATTGGCCAGTTGGATGTGGAGTGCTCAGTGATTCCTCTGGGGCCTGGAAGCATGGGGGCAGCGGTTGGTGGGCTAGTGTCAGGAGTTTGGGTGGGGGCTTGCCAAGTGGCGGGGACCATGGTCACTTTGAGATACCCAGCAGGCCAGAGGGGGTTTTCACAACATCTCCACAGAGGTGGCTCAGTGCGTGTTGAGTCCTCAGTGCTGAGTGCAGAGAGAAGGGGCCGGTGACAGCTCTGGCACAGGCTCGGGAGCCACACTGTGGGCAGGAGGAGGCAGGCGTGGGGTTTTGCAGGTCCAGAAGTCAGTGAGGGCTCCTGTGGCTGCCAAAATGTCCCCCTCGTGCCCACCTCAGAGGCTTGAGGCTGACAGTGGTAGGCCCAACCAGGCTTCGGGACCTCCTGTCCCATGGTCCACATCCTAGGTACTCCCTGCTGTGGGTTGATGGGGGCTGTGGTGGTCAGCCTCCCTTTTCTCCAGCTCAGTGGAGACCTGATTTGTCATTTGTTGTTGCTTTTGAGGTATTATCTGTAGACAATAAAACTCCTCCCTTTAAAGTGTATAGTTTGGGGAGTTCTGACAAATGGGTAAGTTGTGTGAGCCCTGCCACAGTGAAGATAAAGAACATTTCCATCACTGTAAAAAAGCTCCCTTTGTGCCCTTGTGTCTTCCTCTTCCCTAAACTCCAGTAGCCACAGAGCTTCTGAGCTCTGTAGTTTTGCCTGATCCAGAATGTCCTACAAATGGCATCAGAATGTAGGTAGGCTTTGAGGCTGGCTTCTATCAGTCAGCATGGTTTCGAGGTTCCTCCTCGTTCCACCAGTTTGTTCATTGAGAATGCAGAGCGAGATGCCTTGGGAGCACGCACCACATGTTATACCCTGTCATGTAGGAGGCCAATGCAGGCATTGGCCACATGACTTGTGTTTCTGTGTGTTGGTGCCCTATATACGTGGATCACGAAAGTAGCCTAGCAGAATGCTGGGTCTCCCCCAGCGTGCTACTCAAAATGCTTCTACATGGCTCATGGACAAACATTTCCCCCCATATTTTACCAGGCATGAGTATATTTTAATGTGCATTTTAAAGAATGTGTCCAGCACACCCATGCTGTCTTGGCTGTTAGCACCTCACGGCTAAGCCTCAGGCCTCTCTGTGCCTGCCTGGTGACCGTGGGCAAGCCACTCAATGTCTCTGAGGCTCAGATCCTTCATCAGTCTTATGGGCTAGTGATGTCCCTCCCTCCCTATTAGAGTTTGCCATGAAGCTGAATCTAGTGAGTGTACGTCAGCCTCCCATTCAGGGCCTGGCCTGCAGCTGCCCTTATTACTAGAGGTGTGTGGCCCGTGTGCGCTGGGCGTGTGTCTTAGGTGTCCTGTTTCGTATAGCCCCGTGGATGTGAATGTGTGTGTGCACACAGTGCCTGTGTAAATGTATGATTCCTGGCCCCAGGGATAAAGGAAGAAAGAAGTCTCTGTCTCCTAGGGTCTGGAGTACCTTCCTGAATCCATAGGTATATGTGAGTGCCAATGAATGTACTTTTTTGAGGTGACATGTCTGGGTGCTCGTGGGTCCCCAGGGCCCAGGGTTCCCTCACCTTGCTTCTCCCTCTGTTCCGTGGTCAGCCAGGGTGGCTGGGCCTGTGCTACCCTTGCCCACCCCAAATCCTGCCTGTGGAAGGGAAGCCCAGGGGAATGCTCCTCCCAGGCCCATATCTCTGGCCCCTGGGTGTCTCCACCATATCTTCCCAGAGCCAGTGTTTTCTGGGTCTCTCTGCGGGACCCTAGGATGCCACCCAGGATGGATGGGAAGGAGGGCAAGCATTTTGAAGGAAGCTGAGGTCCTGCGGTTGGTCCGTGGACTCCAAGTGGAGGTTGGGGAAGAGTCGTATGGGAGAGGCTGTGATCAGCTGCTGGGCTCAGCAGGTTGCTCAGCAGGTTTATAGAACTGTGTTGTTGAGGAGTATTGACATATGCTCAACCACGTGTGTTTAGAGTCTACAACTTGGGGTTTTCTACATATGGATGCACCTACAAAATCATTAGCACGATGCAGATGGTGGACGTATCCAGCATCCCAAATATTGCCTTGTGTCCCTTGGCAACCCCTCTCTCTCTGCCCAGTCCCCAGCCCCAGGTGACCTCTGGTCTGCTTGTTATCTCTAGCCTTTAGTATGCATTTCCCAAATGGGGACAAGTGGGACAGGGTGTAGGCTTCTGTTCTGAAACGGACAGAAGCCCTGCAGTCACTCCATGGCTTGTGTTTGCTTATTTTTAAAAAACTGGCTTATTTCACTCCACGTAATTATTTTGAAATTCATCCATGTTGCCTCTCATATCAGTAGTTCATTCCTTGTTCACTGATGAGTAACATCCCATTGTATAGATGTACCACAGTCTCTAGTCCATTTATCCAACCGATACTTTTTGAACCAGCAGTCAAGCTGTGCCTGAGGCTGGCCTGATCCCAAAGGGCAACTCTCCCAGGCAGGGCACCTAAAGGTTACCTGCGGCCACGCTTTGCCCTTCATCCCCTTGGCCCCCTTCCATGAAATGATCTCCCCTGCTTGGCTGAGGGTCCAGAGACCACCCAGCCTCTTCCAGCATCCTTCCCAGACCGGCTGGGTCTCCTCTGAGCAATTCCAGACTTCATTGCTTGGTGGCTTTAAAGGCCTCAAGCACTGTTCTATGATTCCAGTCTTTTCTCCTCAGTGAGAACAAGGGGAACCCCTCCTTGTTCCAGCCCTGCCTCCCACACACAGGATATCTGGCTGGCCATGGACCATGGACACTGGTGTCTGGGGTCCATTGGGGAGAAGGAAGCAAAGATGCAAAGTGGCACAAACATGGCCTAGATTGAAGTCCGGGTCTTCCTAGCTCAGGACGTTGCTCTCTCCATCTCTCCTCCCTGTCTTCCTCTCCTTCCTGGGAAACGCTCCTCCTCTTTAGGGAGTGAAAGACCTCTGAGAAGGCCTGATGCTGATTGAGCTTCTGCATTATTAAATCACTGCCTTGGAGGAACCAAACTTTGACACCTCCCAGAAGGCCTCTGTCACATTCTGTGGTTTCCTACTTCCTCTACCCCATCTTCCCCATCCTCTGTGTCTCTCTTTCCTCAAGTTGATGGCAGAGGGCAGGGCTTCCCTTCCTCACAGACAGGACACAGATCTTGGGGAAGAAATGAACATCTCTCCTGGTCCCCAGCTGCCCAGACTGCATTAGTACTACTGGTGCTGCTGAGACGCGTCTTGGAGCTCCAGCTGCCCCTTGTGCTGGAGCTGGGCAGTGACTTCCCTCAGGTTTCACAGCCTGTGAGTGACAGACACAAGCCGTCTGCCCCCTCCTCAATGTTCTTTCCTCTCTCTGCCCTGTCTCCTGGACACCCGCCTCACATGCCTTCCCCTGGACCATGCCCTGTCCTATACTCTGTCCCATTTTGGGGTTTGGTAGAGCTAGCTGCAGGAGAAAGCAATGTGCCTCCCCAACCGGGGGTTTTTGAGGCAGATCTGAATTCGGTCAGAAAGCCTGGGTGCTGAAGCCCACCCGTGTGCTAGATGTTGTGGGCATGGGTGGTGCAAAGCAGGAATGCAGCCTGAGGTGGAGCAGGGTGGCCCTGAAGGAGGGCAGCGGTGGGCGTGGCCCTGCTGGTCTCTAAGGGCAGTTCCGAGGTCACATGTTCACCGCAGATCAGCCTTGTCAGTCCAGCTTCCATGCCCTCTCCTCCTTCTCCCCTCCTCCAGGAGGCCTTCCTGAGAAGTGAACTGCTGTTCTCTCCTTTCAGCACTAATCACTGTCTGCCATTTTTATTGTGATTCCTGTGTATGTATGTCCCATTTCCTTTCCTGAGCTATTGTCTTCTTAAGAGAGGATTCATGTATGTTTCATGCCTCTATGTCCAGTGCCTAGGACAGGGCTTGGTATTCGGTAGGTGCATAATGAATTATTTTTTTATTTTTTATTGTTACTAAAATTTGCATAATGGATATTTGTTGAATAAAGGAAATGATGGTGGTGGTGAATGCAGGGCATGGTGGTGGATGTCAGTAGTAAATGCTGATTTATCACAAAGGTGGGTGGTGGAGGGTGGATGGCAGGAAATACTGAGGAGCGGCAGTAGCTGGTTGACAGTGGGAGGTGACAGGCAGAGGACCAGGACCAGTGGTGATGGGCACTGCACGGTGGTAGGTAGCAAAGGGAGATACGGCAAGAGATGGGGGCAAAAGGTGCCGGCGAGTGAGTCGTGATGACGGGGGACGTCGTGGGCAGTGGGCAATTTCCGCTTGTGCCCAGCCCTCTGCCCCTCCAGGGGTCTCTGCCTCACTCTTGTCATCATGGCTCATTTCTTTGCAGACTCCATCGGGGGCCCCTTCCCTGTCACCTCTCACCGACGCCACCACAAGCAGGAGCACTGTCCTTCAGCGCCGCCTGGCGGGGGGCTCCCGGCCACGCCACTGCTCTTCCACCCGCACACCAAGGGCTCCCAGATTCTCATGGACCTCAGCCACAAGGCCGTCAAGAGGCAGGCCAGCTTCTGCAATGCCATCACCTTCAGCAACCGCCCGGTCCTCATCTACGAGCAAGTCAGGCTGAAGGTCGGGCCTCCCTCCCTGCTCCTGGCAGCGTGTCCCCAGGGCCCAGCCCTGCCTTCCATTCTGGCCACACCCTGCTCCTCTCGTCCTCTGTGCTGCTGTTCCTGCTCTTCCTCATCCCTCCCGGCACTTGGCCCTCTCTTCCTCCTTCCTCAACCTTCCCTGGGGGACAGAGAGGGAGTGGGGGAAGCTTGTGGCCATGGGGACCACGATGAGCTGTCACCAGCCAGTGGGAAGACTCCCAGAGGAGAGAAAGGAGGCTGGCTGGGTGGTGTGACTCCCGGGGGGAGTCTGCCCCCAGCGGTGCTGGAAAGGATGCACGCCCTCCCTGTTGGGCCCTGGTGGGTGCAGGGAGAAGCGGGCCATGGGCGCCCTCTGAGGCTCTCTTTTCCCGTCCAGATCACCAAGAAGCAGTGCTGCTGGAGTGGGGCACTGCGGCTGGGCTTCACCAGCAAGGACCCGTCCCGCATCCACCCCGACTCGCTGCCCAAGTACGCCTGCCCTGACCTGGTGTCCCAGAGCGGCTTCTGGGCCAAGGCACTGCCCGAGGAGTTTGCCAACGAGGGCAACATCATCGCTTTCTGGGTGGACAAGAAGGGCCGTGTGTTCTACCGCATCAACGACTCGGCTGCCATGCTTTTCTTCAACGGGGTTCGCACGGCCGACCCGCTCTGGGCCCTGGTGGACGTCTATGGCCTCACGCGGGGCGTCCAGCTGCTTGGTGAGTGCCCGCTTCCTGGCCCCTGAGGGGCAGGACCTGCCTCTGGGTGCTGGGGTGTGACGTGGCTTCATCCCATCAGGCATGTGGACCCCTCCCTCACTGGCAGGGACACAGGCCCAGGTGGGCACGGGGACAGCTCTGAGAGCCTTCGGGTGCCCTGCAGAGTGCACCTATCCTTTGCGCCCACAGCTAGGGCAAGGGGCTTTGGGGTGGGATTCCTGCCCTCCAGAGCCCCTCATGTTGTGCCTTTGAGCAGGGGCGTAACCCTCATCAGAAACCAGCCTCAAAGACCCTCCGCCAACAGGAAGTAACGAATATTAATTGTCGACCCCACAGTTGAACGGGCAGGGGCCAGGCACTTCATTATTGCTATTCTCGTAGCAACCCTGGGAGGCAGACTCTTTTGGTGGGGCCCACGGAGGCGAGACTCAAGCTCAGGGAGGTTGAGTCATTGGTCAGAGGCACAGCAGCTGAATGGGGGAGCCAGCACTGGCTAAGTCAGCCCCTGGCCCCTGGCTCTGTAGCCCCCCCGAGAGGCCCGACCCCTTCCTAATGCTTCTTGCAGGGATGGGAGTAAAAGGGGTAAGGGAGGAGAGAAGAAGGCACTGTGGTGGCTTAGACTTTTCTGGTGGCTCCTGAGTGCCCAGTGTAAGTAGGGTGGCTTCAGGGGAGTGAGAGGGCATCTATCCTGGGGTGGAGGGACAAGGAGGAGCACCAGAGGGCAGCCTGGGGTGCTGAGGTGCCAGGCTTCCTGGTGAGGGCACATGTGACCCTAAAGTCTCAGGGCTGGAAGGGGCCTTGGAGAGTCTCAGGCTTCCTAGGGTCACACACTGATTTGGTCGCTGAGTTGGGACTACAATCCAGGTCACCTGACTCCCAGTCTACGATCGCTCTCTGCGTACTCCCTTGTGCACATGCTGACAAGTGTGTGTGGGTATGTATACGCAGACTCTGGGTACATATCAGCTCAGGGGAAAAATGGCTGTGTCTCCAGGCAGAGCTGGCAGAAGCCTCAGCTTTCCCATCTATGAAATGGGTTGGTGAGAAGATGAAGGGAAATTCAAGAGGCTGTAAGTAAAGCGCCCAACACAGTCAATGCTTGGCCTGTGCTTGTTCGTCCCAGCTCCCATCCCTGCCCCCATCTCCCTGCAGACAGAAACACCATGGAAAACCTCCCCCCCCCTTCGTTCCTTTCTGGCTTCAAAGCCAAGAAACAGTGAGGCTCTTTTCAAAACACCTTCATTTGAGTAAAAGACAGTGAAAGTAAAAACAAATGAGTAATCGTCAGAAGTCTTTCTGTTGACTTCCAAACATCGGGAGACTGTTTTTATTAATAATTTGGGTACTTTCTGTTTTTCAACTCCATAAAAGTGCACATGCATGTGGACAAGTTAAGAGCCTGAAAGCTGGCTCTTCCAAGTCTTAACAAGTGAAGAAGGGAGCCCAGGCTGCCCGAGAAGGAGCCGTTCTCCTCCCACTCTGTGCAATGGGTGCTCCTGCTGGAGGCAGAATGGGCCTCAGTTTCCTTATCTGTAAAATAGTGGTAGGTAATAATAAGCTGTTTTCAGGTTCTTTTGGAGGCTTAAAGAGCCGAGCTAACATGAAGCAGCATGAGGCACTCAGTGACTGTCAGTCTTCCGCACCTGTCCTGGGGAGGGTGAAGCTTAACCCAAGGTCTCAGTGAACATCTTCAGCTACTCTGGTATCCTTAGGGCCTCACGCTTCCAGGCACTGGAGTTCTGGAGCCTGAGTTTGTGTTCCAGAACTCCAGAAGACAGGGAAGGAGACTGACCCTGGTACTTGTGACTTTTCTGTCTGAGCCTCAGTCTTCTCGTCTGTGAAGAGGTCCTGAATACTGTGACTTAGTCCCAGGGGCTGGGGAGGGGGACATGGTGGGAGACAGAAGTGTCTCAGCTCTCAAAAAAAGTTATAGTCTTGTTGGGACAGGGGTAAAGACAATAGGGACTGCATTCTTGCTTTCCCCTTTCCTAGCAAAGAACGCATTTTCCTATAGTCCCCAAAGATCAAAAATCCCACTGCGGCATTAAGGCCTGGCTCAAGAGCCACCTCCTCCCTGCAGCCTTCTGGAGCTGAGTTCTTGTCTTGGTTTCTTGTGTCCCACCATGTGGTGCCTGGGCTTCTCTCAACACTGAGGCATTGGCTGAGCTTTCTGGCTCATCCATAGGTCTTGTCCAAGACAGGGAAGGCTTTGAGGGTGAAACCCTATCTTACCCTGCTCTCTTTCTCTCCAGAGTAGGGCCTTCCTTGTGTCTGGTATGTGGAGAACACCAAGGATTATTTAGGGGTTCGGTAGGGGAGAGTGGTGGGGAGGGTGGGAACTTGTTAGATGAAGGAGAGTGGTGGGGAGTGAGGTAGACCCAGCCTCGCTCACCGATAGCCTGCCCTGGTCGGGAAGTTAGGGAGACAGAGAAAGCGCTCCAGACACAATCAGGGCAGAACCCAAGAGTTGACAGTAAATTGTTTCGTGCTGTGGTCATAGGATCCTTTCCATCTGCCGAGATGGTTTCCATCCAGCTCTCTCATTTAACTTCAGCAGCTGGCCCTCGATGGAGTGTTTTTCATCCCCATTTGTCAGGGAGAAAACTGAGACCCGTGGAAGGCTTAGTGTGCCCAAGTAGGAATGTGGCGGCATTGGGATTTGAACTGGGTGTTCTGATGCCAAAAGCAGTACCTTCCCCAGCAAGGGGAAGTTCAAATATGGAGGGAGGCCATAAGTCAGAGGAGGCTGAGGTCAGTGAGGGAGGATGGAGTCCAGGAAGGCTTCTTGGAGAAGGGGGCTTAGGCTGGGTCTAGAAGTTCCAGGAAGGGCTGGGGAGGGGATGGTGAAGGGGACATGCTGGGTGAGATGGGGTTTCCAACCTCTAGGGCCTAGAAAATAGCCTGGAGAGTGATCTGATGGGCCCCACCTTAAGGAACAGCCCAGGTGGTCTCACTGGGCCTGGCCCTGTTACCCCTCTTGGACTATAGATCAATTTTCCAGCAGTATTTGAAGTTGCATCTGGGTCTCCCAGCAGGTTCCTCCGGGTATCTGGGGTAAGGCCAAGGCCCCAGTAGATTCCTGTCCCAGCTGTAGATCACAGTAATCCCTGGGCATTTTCAAACACCGATCACGGCCCCTGAATTCAATGAGCAGATTAAAGTATCTCTTTGTTTTGTTCTTCCTAAACTCATTTCTTTTTTGTGTAAAACCCAAAATTCCATCCAAGATACCTACAGTGGTCAGCACCCCGCTCTACACCACTCTACATTTGGTGGCCTCCCCTCTGGGATCCGCCTGCTGTCCTCTGTGGTACCAGGGTCAGTCTCCTTCCCTGTCTTCCTCATTGCCTACTCCCCCAGCCCCCCACTACTGTGGCCCGAATCCCTCAGGTGCCTCTGGCTTTCCCTGTGCTCCCTCCGCAGCCAGCTTTGAGGTTCTTCATCCCCGGAGAGGTCGCTCTCTGCCTTGGCAGCTCTGAAGATGGGCTTTCTTTCCTGAGGTGATTGCCCCCCAAACCAGTATCTCATCTTAGGGATTTCCTGCTAGGCCTGCCCCCTGCTTTGCTGCCTGTCTCTGGGACCTATGGCCAAAACCCTGCAAACCCTACCTGGCCCATATCTGCTCTTCAGATTAGAGAGATCGTGGCGTACCCGGCACTAGAAGATACGCAAGTCGCGTCTCTCCTGACAGAGCACAGGCAGGAGCTGGAGTCGCCCTGAGTGATTGCTCCGGCTGGGAGCCCCATCCCACCCCCCACTGCCCTAACCTAAGCCAGGCCCCCGGTGCCCACGCCATGGCCCCTGCAGGCTTGCCTCAT
This sequence comes from Spilogale gracilis, assembly GCA_004023965.1. Lineage (NCBI taxonomy): Eukaryota > Metazoa > Chordata > Mammalia > Carnivora > Mephitidae > Spilogale > Spilogale gracilis. Next base: position 18,336 of record PITA01012330.1, read on the forward strand.
GCCTTCCATGCCCCCAATGTGCTGGAGGTCAGGGGGTCACCTCCTGCCTCGGGGTGCCCTGGCCCAAGCCTGGGCTGGTATTTCCAAGAGTAACAACTTCCCACCTCCAGGAAGAGGGGCCTGCCAGCAAACAAATAAACACAAGTTTTATGAGGTGATTAATACTTGGGGAGATAAGCTCCTATCCCAGTTTTTCAAGGTCTCCCTGCTCCTCTCAGAAACGTTGGCTCGGGAAGAGCCACTCTGTGGGTCCTGGCAGAAAGCTGGTGCACCAAGCCTTGTCGTGTAGGGTCTTCCGGTCCCCCGTGTGCCCCCCACAGCCCAGGTACTGTGCAGGGTGGGGAGGGAGGGCGAGACACAAGAATTGGAAACACAACCCCTCTCCTTGAAGAGTGCTTATCTTGGGGGACACACTAACTGCTGAGGTGACCATAATCCAGTTCTGCAGGGAAATGTGGCTGAAAAGTCAAACTGTGTGTCGGGCTGGTGCAGCTGGGGAGTCATCTGGGACTTCCCGCAGGCGATGCGTTTCGAGTCAGGAACCACACAAGGCGAGAGAAGGGATTGGTTGGGGGGAGCAGTCGAGGCTGGGCAGGACGGGTGTGCCCAGGCACAGAGGTGGGGAATTAGCCATCGGGGAACAGAACCTTCCGGAGAAGGAATGAAGTAAGAGGTGGCTTATGGAGAGGGGGTTCTGTGCACACTTCACAGGAGAGCAAGCCATGAAAGCAGGAAGTTTCTGGTGGCTTTCATGCTGTCAAGTCTTTCAAAAGGAGAAGATGTGGCCCAGAGATGGGAGAGGGCCTGCCCAAATTCTCCCAGCTGGTCCCAAGCCAGGCTGGGCCTGGAATTCACATCTCCTGGGCTGATCTGGGTGTAAAGTCAGTGTGAGAAGACATCACCACGTCAAAATGGTAGTGGCTGAGCTCAGGAGGGCATTAGTGGGCCACTGAGGGTGGCTTCCCAAGGGCTCATGGAGTTCTGCTTCATCCCACCCTAGGCACAGGTTCCCAGGTCCTGGTAATAGACCTGCCTACTGAGGAGGGAGCTGTATAGAGACCCTCAGGGACGGCGGTTTTCAGAGGGGCAGGCTGCTGCCGGCTGGTGTGTGGGCTGGTGGGCCAGCCTGGCTTCCCTGCAGTGAGGAGCCTGGGCCCTCTCTGGAGATAAGGCCCTGGGTTAGGTCTCCCATTCAGGGTGTGCCTCGGCTGGGGGCCCTGAAGACGGTGACCGTATTGGGCGGCAGAGGACCACAGTGCCATCTGGGGTTTCCGTTTCCCAGGCTAAACCAATATTTACCTTCAGCTGTGGCTGCCAAGGGCTGAGAGGCAAATATTAGTTTAAGGAAGCTGAGCGAAGCTCTGGGGATGGGGGAAAAAGATGAGGATGATGATGGTGACTTCTTCCTCTTTGATAGTTTTCGTTTCTTCTTGATTAAAACAAAATTTTATTGTTTCTCTTGCTTCCTGGCACTTCTCTCTGCTCACCCTCTATTCTGCTAATCATATCAGGGCTCAACACCAAGCCCTCCCCTCCACCAGGAAGCTTTCCCTGACCTACCCTGTTCCTATGCACTTCCTACTCCTGACCACCCGAGGCACGTGGCCGTCTAGGCGGTACCAGTGGTTCTGTATCATGTATTATCCTGCTCTTTAAGAGGATGGCATAAACCGTGTATATGTATTATAAAGAAAGTTATTACTGTACCCATTTTGCAGATATGGAAACAGAGGCTCAGAGAGGTCTGATGACTTGCCCAAGGTCACACAGCTTGGGAGAACTGGGCCTTGGGCCCAGGCATGTGGGCTGTATTACTTCCTAGCTTCTCTAAATACAAGTCCACCTGGTCCCCCTGTTAAGTATGGGTACCTCCCAAGGGTGGGGAGTTAGCCATCCTACATCTTCTAGAGCGGAGCTCATGAGAGCTCAGGGCATCAGGGATCAGTGGCACATGCTGGGGAAAGATAAGCCACCGGAGACCTAGCATTGTTGGCTGGGGAAGTGGGGGGGTGCTCAGCACCCGGATTCAGTGGTGAGTCTGTCTGCCTCATAGTTCCCTGAAGGCTCCTGAGGGCTTTGCCTGGTTCTTTTGTTCACAGTGCACTCTGGTTTTTTGTTTTTTTGTTTTTTAAAACCAGAATGAATATATGAAAAGTACAATCATATGTGATAGGCAGTATTTGGCTGTTTCTAATATCCAGAAATAGCAGTTTCAGATTTTCCACCTACAGTTTCTTTGGCCCAAAATACAGTTTTGAGGAGCTTGGAGAGACCTGGAGGGCCCAGGGCGGGGCGTGTGTAGCGGAAGAGCCGGGAGCCCTGCAGTACCGGGGACAGAGTCCTCATTTCAGAAGGAAGCCTGACTGAATCGAGACTTGACACGGCCACTCACTAGCTGTGAGATAGCCTTCCAGCCTGTCTGTGTCCCAACTGCCCCATCTGGTTTTTGGGCATAATTAGACATGTGCCATTTACCTCTCAGAGGGTCTGTGAGGCTCACGAATGTGTAAGAGTGTTTACCCAAATGGCAAGGGCTATTGTTTATAGGTTAAGAAGGAATACTTCACTTAAAAATCCCACCAAACAACTTGAAAACCAGTCCTCTCCTTAGAAGCCTTAAAACCAAGCCCCTGTATGTGAGTGAAATTCAAACCATGCTCTCTAAATCGTTTCTTGGAACAAGATCTATGGTTCTTCAGCTGGGTTCCTTGGGACACTGGGGTTCCAAAAGTATCTTTGAGGCAGCTGAGCTGGCAGGGCTCTGGGACTTCCTCTTAGACTAGAACCAGTGCTTTAGGTTCTGTTGGACAAAAGGATTTCCCTGCTTTAAAAAAAAAAGTTTGAGAACCACTAGACCAGATGAATCTGAGAATCTATATGTCGAAGACCCTCTGTCTTGAAGACCCATAAATCTTAGCATCTGTGACTCCAAGTGTTCCTGGGACATTCTACCCTTCCCTCCATGAGCCTCACAGAGTTATTTGTTTCTCCTAGCTTTCCTGTGGTTGGGTTTATATGGAGAGGGTGGAGGCGGGTGTGGGTTTCAGGACGCTGCCCAGAGGGGTGGAGAAACCCCTTACCCGTCCAAGCCATGTCCCCGCCCTTGGGGTTCCTTCCCCTGCCCCGAGCCGGGTGCTGACCAGCGGGAGGATGTTTATGGAAACTGTAAATGGGCCAGCAGCGCCTTCCACACAGGGGCCAGCAGATGCCCGTGCGCCAAGAGGCCTGCTAGTGCAGGCCGACCCCTGGTTAAAGATTAGCCAGTGCTCTGAATGGGAGAATCTAAACAAACAAGACTCTGGGGCTGATGGCAGGCCCTGCTTCAGAGGAGCTCCTCGCTGGCCCCTCAGTGCCCAGGCACCAGTGCCCCAGGCCTGTGTGTAGCGGAAGAGCCGGCAGGCCTTGGCTGCCCTGCCCTGGTTGGCAACATGAGGGCCCAGTGGGTCCCTGGCCAGAGCTGGCCCTGGTGCCCTCAGTCTGGCCCCTCCTCTCCTCCTCTCCCTTCCTTTCTTCCTACAGGCCTCAGACTGTTCTCCAGGCATTTGCTAGTGCAGTTTTCCCACTGAGTGCCTCTCACTTCTGTCTGTCAGTTCGGACCCTCTTGTCCTTGAGGACTCAAGTCAAATATTATTTCCTCCAAGAGGCTTTCTCACTCACTGTGAAACAGGAAGGGCACTTCAGCCTTGGCGGAAGAGCATTATCCTAACAGGGGTATTTACCCTAAAGAAGAGAAGGCTCACAGGGGGTGCCAAGGGCTGGATGGGGGACGCTTCTGGATCCGGCAGGGATAGTTTTTCTAACAGCCGTAGTTGTTCAGAGATGGGGGGAAAGAGATAGCCTTGGGACATGGTGAGCTTCTTGTCCTTAGGGGCATTCTAGGCAAGGCTGGGTGAGAACTTGGCAGAGAGAAATGGATTTTCTCTGGAGACACTAAGAATTTTGTAAGGAAATTATATTCAAATGTTTTCACGCCTCCAGGCTTTGATCCTCCCACAGCCGATGGGCTCCGTGGGGCCCAGGTCCTGGCTTCTCCTCTCTTTAACCACTGCCTAGGCCTGGGCACACAATGGGGTCAGTGAGTGGGTGACCCGAGTGCCACCTTGGGGGGAGGAAACCCGGGCCCTGCTGGTTATTTTTGCCCTGGGGCCAAGAATCTGCGCCCCTCCCACCTCCAGCCCTGGTCCTCCCGCCCTACCACCAGGTGCCAGATTCTGTGGAGCTGAAGACTGACAAATTCCTGCCCAAAAGACAGGACACCCAGAGGGGAGCCAGCCGAGCAGGGTCTCCCATGGCTTTGCATTGCTCCCTGCTCCAGTTTCCCGCATAAACACCTCCAAGGTGGGCAGCGCCGTGTGTCCCTGGCTGGGATGGTAGGACTTGTTGCTTTCAAATGGGCCAGCCCATGCTTGGGTGACAGGTTGCCCTCTGCCTTTCTCCAAGCAGGACCCTGGGGGGAGGCTGGCCCGAGGGCGCTCTCTCGTGGCTTTGGGGGCCTGGACCCTTCCCTGGCCTTCAGTCAGCTCTGACCTCTGCTGGCCCTAATGCAGAGAATGCCCTGCCTGTCTCCAGTGTCTATTTCAGGCACAGCTGGGCACACCGAGGGGATGCTTATTTTGGAGATGGCCAGAGGCCTGCAGCTGCTCCCAACCCTGAGGGGTGGCCTGGCTAGGAGAGAAGACAGACTTGGGCTGGGCACTGGCCCCAGGGATTCCATTTTTAGCTGTTTCCCAGCATCTCCTGTACCTTTCACCCAACTTCTCCAAGATTTTAAGCAAGGCCAAAGGGGTCATTTTCCTGCCCCTCCTCCTCTCTCCCTGCCCCTGGCTGCTTCTCCATCCTTCTCTTCTTTCTTCTCTTAATCTCTGCTTTGAAGCTTCTCCTTCCTGGTCCTCAGTCAGGGATGCCATTCATGACCCAAGTGAAGTGCTGCAGTGAAGGGCAGAAGCCCGCGGCGGGGGCCCTGGCTTTGGTTGACAAGTGACCTGAGTAAGCACTGGCGCCTGAAGTTGTCAAGTACCTTGGGCCCAGGGGCTGCCCACCCTGCCTCTGACCCTCATGCCGTCACTGACCCTCATGCCGTCAATGCAACACAGTTGTGATTACCCCCATTCTCTAGCTGAGTGACCCGAGGCTGGGAGGCAAGCTGATTCAATTGCTGGCTTGGACATTTAAACCCAGGCCAGCAGTACCCCAGAGCCCCTGCACTTTCTTCTGAGCCCTGGGGCATGTAAACAATAACAGTGGCTCATATCAACCTCCTGATTGTAAAGGGCCAGGTACTCTCCTAGGTGTTCTCTGTAGCTTACTGCATTTGGACTTCACAGCATCCCTTCTGAGTGGAGTATTAGAATACAGATTTTATACACCTCAGTAAATGCCGACTTCACAGCCGAAGAAGAGAGGCTCAGAGAGGTTAAGCTATTCATCTGAGGTGATATGGCCAGGAAATGGTGCAGCCAGGATTTGAACCCAGGCTGATGACTTCAAAATCCTTACACTTAACTATGCTTCTGTCCTGCCTACCAGTCTATGGATTCGGGTTACTAAAAAAACCTTAAATACCCTTAAGTTACATTATGAGAAGTCTAGTGTAAATATCAAGGGAGGTTGTGGCCACACTGTGCCTTGAGCGGGTCAGGGAACATCTGGAGTACTGAGTCTGGTTCTGCTCATTGTCTAAGCGGTGGGAAGGTGTGTGGTGGGTCTGAGTATCCCTGAGGGGAGTTGTTTTCTCCACAGGGCTGCCCCAGGGTAGTATTGGCACAGAAGGACATTGAAGCTGAGAAGTTAAGTAAATCTATCCAAGATATCCTTGGTTACAGGGAGGTAGATTTCAGTCTAAGAGAAGGAACTGCTTTCTTAGAGGAGCTCAGCAGTGGCTCAGGTTCCTGGGAGGCCCAGTAGCAGGCATGTTCAAGTACAGAAGGACCCCCGAAGGGGCAGAGCTCAGGGGAGCGCACATCCAGCCCCATTCGGAAGTCTGTGCTGCCGATCTGCCCAGCTCCATGGGCCCTGGGCCCACTGTCCTGAGTGTGTGTGTGGGGGGGGGGGGAGGAGTGTGGGGGCGTGTGATGGTCTCCTTCCTGTAGGCTCTGACTGGGCATATCTGAGCCTTTTGTTTTCTAGTCACCTTGCTGTCCCTGTCCCTTACTCTCTAATTCTAACCCTGGAGTCCTCTAGGGCCAGTCCCTGCAATGCCTGAGGTATGGGCAGCAGGGTCTGTTCTCCAGGGCGCCTGGTCAGGCCACAGCCTGTCCCAGGTCCCCTCCCCCTCCTGTTTGGGCCTCCTTGCCTCTGCCTCTTCCCAGGCCCCAGCCTCTGTACCATCGCTGTCACAGAGTCAATTCTCTGGAATAATCACATTTTCCGGTTGGCTCCCTCCTTCTTGCCAAGCACGATGCTGGGAAATCCCAACCAGCCAGGACCCAAGAGGCTTCTCCAGGCAGGCCAGGGGAAGGGGGGGAGGAAGGGAGGTGCTTGGGGGAAGGGCCCAGCACCCTCTCCTTGCCAGGGCCCAAACAACACTGTTCCTGGAAGGGGCAGGGGGAGAACAAAAACAAGGAGGCTTCAGAAACTGTCTCTAGATTCAGCTGGAGCTGAATTCTGGCCTTAGCCGCCCACACTAGTCCGGTCCTTCAAGCTTTGCTTCCACATCAAGCACCCCAACCATCCTTATCCAGATCCTGGAGAGAAAGCACAGATCCTCCCTTGGGGAGGCTCAGAGGAAAGGCTCCCAGGGAGGGATTAGCCTGTGATGTGGTCTACAGTGCCACTAGCCAAATCTTCTGGGGACTATGACTCCCACAGAGGGGAGTTCAGTAAATAAGGACTGAAATCGAAGAATGTGGTGTCAGGAGTTGGACAGACCTTGCTTCAGTCTCGGATCTGTCACTTGATGGCTGTCACATCGCCTCTCTGAGTTTTAGCTCCATAATGGGAATACTTCCATGGGATGTTTTAAGGATGAAATGCAGGGGTAATTCATCATGCATGATGACTTTTATTATAAATGATAGGATTCCGTAAAGTAGGACATAACACAGCCATTAAAAATATATGGTGTTGGAAACATGGTTATTGGCATGAAAAGGTGTTCAGGACATAGTGGAAAAGCTAGTTTTGAAAAGGAAATCTGTATAGCAGGGTTCTTAGCCTGGAGTCCATGCCCATTGATGGCTTTATGAGATTCACAGATGTCCTGAAATTATCCACAGAATTTAGGAAGGATATGTGTTTTTCTGGGGACACAGGTCAAAGTTATCACATTTTCAAAGGGATTTGTCACCCATAAAAAGTTAAAAACTACTGAAGTTTATATAGCATGATTTGATTTTTATATTAGAAAAGTAACAGGAATATTTTGAGGAAAAAAGCTGGAAGGTCCTCACCCAGGAATTAAGAGTATTTTTCCCCAGATGGTGGGCTGAGAGATTTTCTTTTTGCTGAACTTTCTTTTCTACAAAATAGTCTATCTTGCTTATAGGATTAAAAAGAGAGAGGCTGATTTCCAGTTAAGTCATTTTTGAAAGGATAAATTTAGGTAAGTTCTCTCAGCCTCAGTGTCCTTCTGTGGCAATAACTCAAGAGGTAATTGTTAGGATAAGATGAGACAATTTATGCAAAGAGTTTTTCCTGGGTAAGGCGTTTCCCTCTCACCTACCAGAGGGGTAGGATGTCCACAGTGCATTCAACAAATATTTACTGCTCACTCAGCATTGTTCTAGCTGCTGCGGATCAAAGGGAGTTAAAACACACACACACCCAAAAAACTTTTATAAGCGTGCCATATAGAAGGAATCTTTTTTAATTTTGGTGTCCCACCTTTCAGCTCCGATCCTTTGCTTTAAACAGATGTCCCGAGTTAACTTTGTTTCCCTGACCCTGCAGCAGAGCCTCGGTCCCAAAGCTCTTCCACACTGTTCACAATGCCGCTGGTATTTCACGGGGCAGACTGGAAGGGCTGGCGGGGAGGACGCTCGCAGGCGGCGGGGGTCTGGCCCAGCGTGGCCCGAGTGACGGTCGCCCTGTCTCTCCCCCTCTCCCGCCGCAGACAGCGAGCTAGTGCTCCCGGACTGCCTGCGGCCGCGCTCCTTCACCGCCCTGCGCCGGCCGTCCCTGCGGCGCGACGCCGACGAGGCGCGCCTCTCCGTGAGCCTGTGCGACCTCAACGTGCCGGGCGCCGAGGGCGACGAGACGGCGCCGGCTGCCGGCTGCCCAATCCCGCAGAACTCGCTCAACTCGCAGCACAGCCGCGCGCTACCCGCGCAGCTTGACGGCGATCTGCGCTTCCACGCGCTGCGGGCCGGGGCTCACGTGCGGATCCTGGACGAACAGACCGTGGCGCGCCTGGAGCACGGGCGCGACGAGCGCGCACTCGTCTTCACCAGCCGGCCCGTGCGCGTGGCCGAGACCATCTTTATCAAGGTCACGCGCTCGGGCGGCGCGCGGCCCGGCGCGCTCTCCTTTGGCGTCACCACGTGCGACCCAGGCACGCTGCGGCCCGCGGACCTGCCCTTCAGCCCCGAGGCCCTGGTGGACCGCAAGGAGTTCTGGGCCGTGTGCCGCGTGCCCGGGCCCCTGCACAGCGGCGACATCCTGGGCCTGGTGGTCAACGCCGACGGTGAGCTGCACCTTAGCCACAACGGCGCCACGGCGGGCATGCAGCTGTGCGTGGACGCCACGCAGCCGCTCTGGATGCTCTTCAGCCTGCATGGAGCCGTCACGCAGATCCGCATCCTCGGTGAGTGCCTCCCCCGAGGGCCCCCTGCCAGTGCTAGCGACCATGCCCATTCCTGGAGGTCAGGGCCCATGGGGGAAATCGGGGAAAGAGAAGGGAGGGAGTGCCCCCTGCCCCACTGCCTCCTGCGGTCTTGCCACCAGGTCATAGGCACTGAAATGAGTTCTGGGCCAGACTCCATTGGGCCTTGTCCTGCAATCTCACCAGCTGCATTCCGGGGGCGGGCAGAAAAGTGTGGGTCCCTGAGTTTCACTCCCAGAATGAAGTTTCACTCCCTGATGAAGCCCTGTCCCCACAGATGCATATACAGCCCATGGCCACTTAAAAATGAGAAAAAAAGGTTTCCACCAGCAATTAATTTTCTGAGGTTCAGTTTCATTTTCTCAAAATGAGAATTAAAGCCTCTGCCTTGTAGAGTGGCTGCGTGTCTAGATAAGAAAGTTTGGTATGTCCGGTGTTTGAGCCGCGTGGAGCCTGGATTGGGAGCCCACTGGGAATCTCTGAGCCGAGGGCCTTGGAGGAAATGCGGTTGCAGAGGTCTGGGCCTTTATTTCCTGGCTTTGAATGGACTGATGGATGTGGACTTGTGAAAGTTATGTTTCTCAGAGTGTCCTATGAGGAAAAAGTGGGGGATTCTTTACTGCAGAACTTCTCGGCCCTTAATATGCATCGTGATCTTTAATGAGGTGGGCAGTGGTGGTTATGGTATACAGCTTTTTCTTTTTCTTTTTTTTTTTTTAAGATTTTATTTATTTATTTGATGGAGCGAGAGAGACAGAGAGGGAACACAAGCAGGAGCAGTGGGAGAGGGAGAAGCAGGCTTCCTGCCGAGCAGGGAGCCCGACATGGGGCTTTATCCCAGGACCTCAGTATCATGACTGAGCTGAAGGCAGACACCCAACGATTGAGCCACCCAGGTGCCCCAGTGTACAGCTTTTTCTAAATTAATCTGACCAGAAATCTTTTTTTCCACAAAGCTTCTCCAGGGACCTTTGTTTCACCCGAGTGCACAGGTTTTCATACATTGCAGGAGCTGGCCTCCTATCCAGCTGCAGTAGATTGGGCTAATTCCATTAGATTCACTAGGAGGACTTAGCATAGAGGACCTGGTATAGATTTTTGAAACCCATCTGCAGAGATTTTGATTCTGTAGGTGTTGGATAACTCCTGGGCATCTGATTTTTTTTTTTTAAGATTTAATTTTTAGGGAGAGAGAGAGAGAAAGCAGAGAAGGGTAGAAGGAGAGAGAATCCCAAGCAGGCTGCTGATACAGGGCTTGATCTCACAACCTTGAGATTATGACCTGAGCTGAGATCAGGAGTCGAAGGCTTACCTGACTGAGCCACCCAGGCACCCTTCTGAATTCTTTATTTAAACAGATTTGCTTAGGGAGGTTTGGAGACCTCTGGGCTTCATAGCTCCATCCTAAACCTCACTGCAGGAGGCTTCGTAGACAGGGTAATGTGTGTATGTAAGTGAATGTGTGTTATGCTCTAAGATTGGTATGTCTGTGTATAGGCACATGTGAGTAACTAAATGCATGCATATTTGTGTGTATAGTGCTGTTGGTGATTGTGTTTTGGAGTTTGTGAAATGAGATAAAATAAGTGACGACTTCCTATTCCAGAAAGAGACCAAATGAAGGTGGGGGAAAAAAATCTGAAAAGGAATTAAATGAGGCAAGATACTAAGAAGTTATGATTGAGGGAAGATAAATCAGGAAGGAATGAAATCAGGAAGGAAAGAAGTTGAGGTGAAAATTCAGGATGGTATAAAAAGAAATGAGATTGGGGTGCAGAAAAAATCAGGCTGAAGTAAAAAAAAACAAACACAAAAACCAAAACAAAACTAGTTGGCTACACTCATTGGGAGACACTGCTCCTCAGATCAAGGAAATTTTATAAGGGGGAGGATACTATCCAGCCTCAGCACCACCTAATAATAGATAAGTAGCTTTCCACTGAGATTTCTGTTCCGCAAAGAGGCAACTAGACACAGGAGAAGCCAAAAAAATGTATCAAGACTTAAATGTCCTGAGAGGTAAGTGGGCCAAGGTGGGTGTTTAAGAATAAAAATCATCTGGGGCGCCTGGGTGGCTCAGTTGGTTAAGTGACTGCTTTCGGCTCAGGTCATGATCCTGGAGACCCGGGATCATGTCCCACATCGGGCTCCCTGCTCAGCGGGAAGCCTGATTCTCCCTCTCTCATTCTACCTGCTTGTGTTCCCTCTCTCCCTGTGTTTCTCTCTGTCAAATAAATAAAATGTTTTTTAAAAAAAATGCACTGGGGCTGTAGGAGAGGTGGGCATCTTGGTCAGCAAATTGGTGTTTGGGGATCCTGGTGGACTGCAGAGGCAAAACCAGCCAGTGACAGTGTGTGAAGGGGAATTATTTACAGAGGAGTGCTGTGCTTCCTGAAAGGCCTAAATGAACTAAGAATAGAAGGATATTTCCTTTACTCCAAAACGATCACTAGTTTCATACTTAATGACAAAACATGAGAAACCTTCTCATTAAAGTCAGGAATATGATAGGGGGATGCCTCACAGTATTTTTCTGAAAATGTTAGCCAGTGCAATAAGGCAAGAAAATGAAATAGGAGGTGTGAATTTCTGAAAGAAGATGCTAATTAACTTAAACTATTAACACCAGAGAACCCCTTTGGCTATCTAATGCATATTCTTAGAAACAGTGACTATTGATTTAGAACACCTGATGATAAAAGGATCTGATTGAGCATTTATGTGTAGGGCAGTATATTAGAGCCTTGGGAGAGTCACAGGTAGCTACGATTTCCTGCTCTCAGGAAGCTGAGAGTTCGACTGGGAAAACAAAGCTGTGCACCCGGGCAAAGAACAAATAATACCCCAGTTCTTGGTTGCTTAGTCCCATGCATGTGGTGTGTGTGCCTGGTCAGTGCTAAATAATATGGTTTGTGGAGATGGTCAAAGCTGCCCAGAGGAGGGAATTTGAGGACAGCTCCAAGGGACTCCCTGGACAGTCAGCTCTTTGGGGGCAAGGGCTCTGTCAGTGTTACATTTACACAGTGGATGATACCTGGTAGGTACCTGGTACCGTGTTGAAGGGAAGAACAAGGGGGGGGGCTTGGAGTGAAAAAGGAAGGTGAGGAGTGGAGTGGAAGAGGGGGAGAAGGGAGGGAGGGAAGGAAGGAGGGAGAGAATGTTGCACAGAATGAGCTTGGGAGATGCTGAAGGGCATCTGAAAGGTGCCATTGCAGTTGAGACGGTGGGTGATATCTGGAGGCAGTGATGGTGAGAGCACAGGGCTTGGACCAGGAGGGTCTGCCTAGGCGGGAGGAGGGGGACTTTGTTCTCTGGCACAGGGAACCTTGAAGGTGAGGATGCATAGGAAGGGTGGAGGTGGGATTCCAGGAAGAGGGCTTGTTTGGAGACTGCTGATACAGTAACACCAGAGCATGAAGTAACATCCATCCAGTTTGTAGGTGGAAACCAATCCCTGGGGCAGGGCGCTGGGCTGCCGTCTGGAATCCTGCCCTGAGCCCACCCAGCGGCTGGGCTGTGTGGTCGTGCTTTGTGAGCACTTTCTCTCCTGAGACCCCCTAGGAGGGGTGGAGACTTTTGCTTTCTTCTAGTGGGCCTCTCAGTGGCTAGTGTGTCCCTCCATCCCCCTCCACAGGCTCCACCATCCTGGCAGAGCGGGGCATCCCATCACTCTCCTGCTCCCCTGCCTCCACACCAACCTCGCCCAGCGCCCTGGGCAGCCGACTCTCTGACCCCTTGCTCAGCACGTGCAGCTCCGGACCTCTGGGTAGCTCTGCGGGCGGTAAGTAGGCTGGCCACTGCAGTTTCGCAGTGTCCGTGGTGGACTCCTCACCTGAGACCCCCTGGCTGAGGCGGGCCTGCAGCCTCTGTGTCAGAGCTGGATGCTGGACAAGCTGGAGATAGGCTTGGTGAACCCTTGTTGGGTGATTTCTGGGGTGAATCCCACCCTGTCCTCCAGCTGGGCACCTTTCTCCAGAGCACTTTTTAGCATACCAGGAAGGCCAAAGGATAGCTCAGTGGGGGCCTTAAAAGATTTTGGCCCCCCTCCCTTCCTCCACCCCTCTTCTCCTTTCATTGCCTCATGAGCACCCTGGCCCCTCATCAGGTGCCTCCTAGTGCCCAGGAAGTGGGTTGTCAAGGGAAACAGGCAGATGCCAATCAGAGTAGGAGACAAGAGACCAGGGGGCTCTCTTCCCATGAACCTGGGGCCAGACTGGACCATGTCCTCACTGACCCGTTTCCCCTTGTCCCCAGGGACAGCTCCCAACTCCCCAGTGAGCCTGCCCGAGTCACCAGTGACCCCAGGCACAGGACAGTGGAGCGATGAGTGCACCATTTGCTATGAGCACGCAGTGGACACAGTCATCTACACGTGCGGCCACATGTGCCTCTGCTATGCCTGTGGCCTGCGTCTCAAGAAGGCCCTGCATGCCTGCTGCCCCATCTGCCGCCGCCCCATCAAGGACATTATCAAGACCTACCGCAGCTCCTAGCCCCTTGTGGCGCCCCACCCTGCACTCCTGCCTCGGCCGGCTTTGGCCCCACTCCAGCCGAGGGGCAAGCCTACAGGGCCCCTTCTCTTCTTCCTCATTTTGGAAACTCTTTTCCCTTCTTCATTAAACACGGGAAACTGAGGCCCTCAAAGGTTTGGGAAGAAAGGGAGTATAAGGCAGGGAGGTGAGGGGCAGAAACAAATTGCCCAGCAGAGGGGAGGGGAGGAGTGTGCACTCTTCCAGTCTTTCCCTTCTCTGCACCCACCCTACCCTGCATGCCGATGGTCTGAACTGCGGTCTCAGCCTTTCCTAATCTTTCCCTATCTGGGGCAGATTGCTAGGAAGTCCTCTAGTCCATGTGAGAATTGGAAAATATGTTCCTTTCTCTGAGCAGATGTATCCCTGAGCTAGGGCCTTTGGAGTTTGGCCTGGACTTCGGTCTCTTGTTTGTTCTCTCAGCCAGCTGTCCTTGAGCAGTGTACAACCTGCTGGGCAGCAGCCCTAGGCAGGTAGCTCGAGCTGCTGCCTTACTCTCTGGCCTGTACCTACCTTCTCGTTCCTCTCTTCCCTGCCCCTTAGGCCTGACAGCTAGGGTAAGGCCGGCTGATACCTCTCACCCTGGGCAGGCTGCAGGCCCATGCCATGTCCCTCTCCCACTCACCCAGGATGGGTGGATGGACAGGCCACAGAAGGCTGCAGGTTCTGGGTCTCTGACCCTGTACCCTGAGATGCAGAAGGCCCCTTTCTGGCCATAGCCTTTTTGCCCCGGTCATCTTGCTGGATGCTGCTGCCCAGGGACAGCCTCAGTTTGGGCTGGAGAGCAGCATCCGTCTTCTGGAAGGTTCTCTAAGAGCAGGCTTGCATCTGCGCTCTGACACTTGTCCTCCCGGATCTCCGTGCTATCCTGGGCCTGGCTGATACTCAGACTGTAGTACCCCAGGTGAGCCAGGACCCGGGGCAGGGGGTGCCCTGGGGGTAAAGCCAGCTTTTTTCTTATTTTAATTAATTAATTTATTTGGTTTGTGGGTTGGTTTTTTTTTGGGGGGGGGTTGGGATTGAGTTGCCAATCCCTGGGCTCCTAGAAATGCTGCCCTGGTGTGCAGAGTGCCCGGCGAGAAGACGACATAGTTCTCTCTCAGAATCTTCCCCAGGCTCTGGCCTGTAGTCCGTAGCCATCTGTGCTTACCATGAATTAGAACTCCATAAAAAGAGGTGGAATTGGGAAACCTTCTGTCAGATGGTGTCTATTTTACTGAGAGACAAACTGGGCCTCCTTCGTGTCCTAAGGCTGGTGGATCACCCACGGCCACAGAGTGCCCGCCCTCTCTGGGCTGTGGCGGGGTCATCGCAGTTGGCTCAGATACGTCAGTAAGCCCAGACGCAGTTCTGGGAAGGCTGAAGGAGGGGAGCCGAGCATGGGCCCAGGACCCGGGCTGGGAAGGCCTACTCATAATAGGGGTGGAGAGGCTGTTCTTAGTAAGGCTCTTTACCTGCAGTAAAGATGAGGAGGGAAGGGGCCAGGTCCTGGCACCTCTGGGTTAGTTCTGGTTCTGGGGTGGCGTGCCACCCAGCTCTTAGGCTGTAGTTATCCCAGCCTTACCAGCCCTACCCTGATAGGCCACGGGTTGGTGCCTGGTTCCAAACTCTTGGCCTAGTTTCCCCCCAGCCTCCCAACCCTCTGCCCCCTTTCGATGGCTCCTTCTGTGGCTGGCAGAGTGTGGGATTCTAGACCTGGCCACTGGGCAGCTTTGTGGCCCTGGCTGGGTTTTAGCCCTTCTTGGCCTCAGCTGCCACCTCTGTAAAATGATTGGGAAGGAGAGCAGACTTTCTGCATGACTCCTGGGACTTCTCTGGTGAGGGACTGCTGTGGGGTGTCGGGTGGGACAGCACCAAGGGGTCAGAACGTCGTGCTGGGCCTTTGCCCCTGCCTTACAGTGGGCCTCTAGGAAGTCATGGTTCCACTGTGGGCCTCCACTCCCCACTGACCCTGGAGACCCCTTTCATGGGAGTATTGGGTGGGGTGGGCCAGGCGGTGGCCCCCTCCCGTCAAGAGTCTCCTTAGAGGCAAGGGAAGGTCTTAAGTGCAGGGGCTGCATGGCTTGCAGTTTGGGGAGAGGAAGCCATCCGTATCACTGTCTCTGTTAGTGCTGGGATAGTTGCTGCCTCCTTTGTGAACTTGGGTCGCTGTGATTGTGAATAAAGGTGACTTCGTACCAGCCTGAGGACTGTGCTGTGCTGTGTGGAGGCCTGGGGAGGGAGGACCAGGGTGGGGTTGGGGAGGAAGGGGAAGGGTCAGGTGTCAGCCATCAGGGGAGACTCCCTGGAATGGGGGACAGGAACATGACCTGGGGCCAGAATGCCAGGTGAGCCTTGTAAGTTGAAAAACAGAAGCCACTGACCCTTGGTGCCCTCAGATCCCTGGATCCATGAGGAGCAGTGTTTATTGGGGGCAGGAGCAGAGTCCCTGAGGCCTCCTCAGCTCGCTGTTAAGGCTGAGGTGGGCCCAAACCTGGCCCCAAACCTTTGTGGGATGGCACTGCCACCTAGGGGCTAATGGGAGGATGACAAATCCATCACAAAGATCAGGAGGGGCCAATACTGAATGCGTGGCATAGAAAAGGGAGGTCTCTGGCTCCAGGCCTTTAGAGAAACTTCTGCGATGTGCTGAGTCTATCTGGTTGCGGTAAAGCTGGGAGTGGTGGAGCGGGTCTAGGCACAATGTGGGAATCCTGCTCATTTGGTGGGGCTGGGATTCCAGCACAGAGCGTGCCTGCCTTCCTGCTCTTTCTCCTGGGATGATGCTCTGGTCCCTACAGAAGGACAGCCCACCCCTGTGTATTGGTGTCTGGCAAAAGCAGGGGGGCGTCCGGGGCTCCAAGCTGCGGGGCCAGCCAGACCTGCTGGATGTGGGTCTTTTGCCCCAAGGTCTGCATCTCTCTCTCTCAAAGCCCTGGCCACTGCCCAGAAAGCTTCCTGTGGGCAGGGAACGGGGAAGAAGGGAAGAAAGGAAGAAGGGAATGGGGAAAGGAGAAGGGAAGGGAAACTTGAACATGGCTCTCACCAACAAAAATGGCAACTTACCTGCCTCCCCCCACCCCTCCAGTGTCCTCAGAGGGGCCCAGGATCATGCAGCTGACGCTGCTTTCCGGATAAGGCGCCTTTTGCCATGCAGCTGAATGGCTTTTCTGATGGCAGGGAGAATTAAGAGGTGATTCTGTTAGTTAAAAAGGCCAAAAACTTTATTTAGTTTTCAGGGAAATACAGGATGTAAACATAAAATACAAAACAAAACAACCCAAATCTTACAGTCTAGAAGCATGCCAAGACAGAGTATTTTCTGCAGACCAGAGAGTCCCGTCAATATGGTAAAGGACACCTGGAGGCACAGGGATTGGGTCCCTTCCCCAACAACACTGTATCTTTGTGATGAGAATAAAAAAAAAAAAATCCACTATTAAAAATATTAGAAACATGGAGATAGGTTAGCACCACCATTGATCCTGGAAAATTTTTAGCACTCAAATCTGCTGCGCTGAATTCACCATCCTTTCCTTTAGTTTCTCTGCTAAGGGCAGAAGAGGGCACATCCCAGTCTCCTCTGGACCCTACAGAGCCTGCCAGGAGCTGGGAGGGGCTAAGTGGGCACCGTGAAGGACCCCCCAAAGTTCTGGGGCTCCAGAGACATCCAGCAGTTCACAGGCAACCATGTGCTCCCCAAACGACACTTCAAGGACTTGCCACTCACATCTTCACTCAGAAGTCACTTTCCTGCAGACCTCTCGGGAACTGTCAGTGAAACCCTTTCCCCAGCCTGTGTCCTGGGTTTCAAGAAAACCTGTTGCAGAGAACAAGTTGCAGATCCAAGAATGGTGGCTGTTTACCCCTCTCTCTCCAAAGTGGGTGCTTATGGAAAGGCTGCCTGGTGATAGGCCACCAAAAATGAAAGGGCATGTCCGTGCAGGAGGGTGTGTGGCCCCATCTTCTGAGTCACAGCAGCGAGGCCAGCTCAGTAGACTGCGTCGCCACAGGTATCAGGAGAGATACTCCAGAGCAACCGCTGTCAACAGAAGAAATGAGGTGGCTTCCCTCCCTGACATGCTTACTGGTGTCTGGACCTTGACGCTCCAGTCTGGGGCTCGGGGGTCATGGGTCATTACTGTACAACCCATCACAGTCACTGGTCTCTAACCAGTTCGAGCAATTTGAGAGGCTAGCTCTGGACGGACAAAGGGATGTGGGCCAAACCTACTGGGAACCTGGGAAATGGAGGAATGTTCTGGAGCCAGATTCCGCAGACTCAAGGATTAGTTTGTTGCTAACAACTTTCCATCTCCATTAAATAAATCAGTGACTATTCATTAACAGCATGCTGGGGACCCAGATTGTAGCCCAGCAAGTAGCTGTTTCCTTGGGTCATCTGCTTCTGTGGTTGAATCTTAGGGCTTTTCCAACCTGCTCTGACTGGACCCTTTGGGGGTTGAATCAGTAAATTCCCTCTGTACCTGTTCTTTTCCTCCTGAAACATGCAGAATTGACTACTTCCTGTTTTTAAATAGAGACTAAACTCCAGATTCCAAACCCTCTTTCAGCCTACTCACACTTTTCCCTTTCTGCCTAGAAGACATCCTTTTCTGGAAGCTGCCTTCCCAGGGAAGGGACGGTAAGCCCCAGCCATTGCAAACCCGCACACACTCCTCACGACAACGTGCCCCTCACTTGCCTCCAACGTGCTCGAGCCATCCTCCTGCCTTCAAACAATTCTCTCACGCACTCGCTCTCCTCTCCTCTCGCTTCCTGAGGTCCAGCCCTTAGCCAGGGTGGAACTGGGAACATAGGAGGGAACTTCACTTCAGAAACCCATTCTCTAAGGCCACTAAGTTCTAGGACTGGGATGGGACGGGGGCTGATTGTCAAGGTCAAGTGTAAACCCAAGATTAAAAAGGATTGGGGAAAGGAGATCACATGGTAATCCCAACATTACAGGCAGGTTAGGATCAAGGCCTTAGAAGGTAGAGCCTTCTACCTGATCTGTAAGCACAGGTGAGCCCAGCTTCTGGCTGCTGATCTGGGTGCACAGGACAAAACAAGAGGGAAGCGAGAATCAATAAGGCTGCTTTTCCTGAAAGGAGGATGTAGGTCAGTAACCCCATCCTGTCACTGTCTCTGGTCACAGAACTTGAAAACCACTGAGGCTGCCTCAAATAGGGATCATGACTTAGGCTAAAAGCTCAGGTCAAGGGAAAAGTGCCCCACACCGCTCCCATGACATGCTCAGTTGGGGCATGCAGTCTGGTGTAGTGACCTTGCCGTGAGCACGTTCTTGCCCCCAGCAGCCTGCCCACCCTCAGAAACAGGAACTGAGGGTCAGCGGCTGGCTCTTACTCTCTGGGGCCTCCCGAGCGATGACACGCACAGCAGCGGGCGGGCTCAGCCTGCTGGATAGCACAGCTGGAGGTGGTGACCCGGTTCAACCATCTCAGCGCTTCCACGCTGTGCAGTGACTTCTCCCTTGCACAGCTTCTTTTTGGAGCCCGGGATGATGGCCTAGGCTGCTTCTGCTAGATCTGTTAATGCCAGTGTGAAGTTTCCAATGAAATAATAAAATAATTACAAAAAAAAAAAAAAAAAAAGAGACACATTGCACTCTCCAGCCAGAGTTATGTGTGAATAGTAACACACTTGCTGCCAGAAACTGCAAGTCCCATGGGGCCTGCCCAATGCCAAGGACTTGTAAAATGGAGACAGCTTGCCCGGTATTTGTTCTCTAACCCCGTGCTATGTAGTTCAAGTGGGAAATTACCAACACGCGCACACGCGCACACACACACACACACACACACACACACACACGCTCGCTCTCAACACACAGCCCTCAAAAAAAATGAGGGAATCTTAATTCTTTAGCAATATGGATGATCTCTTTCTAGAGAGCTCTGCATCGAGATTCTCAAAAGACTGGACATAGAGATGCATATAGTCCAAGGAGAGACACCCACACAACAGGGACCCGGTCCCACTCTGGGCACGCAGATCCACATTTGTACAGAAATTCACCTAACGGAGGGGTTGGAGCAGCAAGCATACAGTACTGGAGATGGAGGGGACAAGCCAGCGAGGACGTCCCTGGAGCCCTGAAGGGCAGAGCTCCAAGGGCTTGGGCCCAGAGACTTCCCATCCTGCTGCTTTCTCGACCTGCACCAAGTAAGGAGAAGGCCGGCTTGGTACCTGTTGGGGAAAGCTATCTACCCTACCCAGGTAGGCCCCTCAGACGCTCCCCTAAGGCCCTCTGGGAACTGTTGGGGTGTTAAGCAAAAGGCAGGGCTCCCTCCTCAAGCTGAAGTCATTGAGATGAGTGGGTGGCCCAAGCTTAGCACCAGGCCTAGCTGCAG
The DNA here is from genome assembly GCA_004023965.1 of Spilogale gracilis. Taxonomy (NCBI): domain Eukaryota; kingdom Metazoa; phylum Chordata; class Mammalia; order Carnivora; family Mephitidae; genus Spilogale; species Spilogale gracilis. The sequence goes on from PITA01012330.1 coordinate 37,976, forward strand.
GCTTGTGGGAATCGGTGTCTCACTGGGGTATGTAGGGCTCAAGGCACCCACATCCCCGAAAAAGGATTTGGTTACATCTAGGGTTCCTGCCCATAAACCGAACTGAGGTTACATAGTTTTTAAAAGACTCAAACATACATCAGAAGGATCATGGCCCACACATCAGAAGACTGGGGTGAGACAGGGCTGCTGGGAGTGATTTTTTAAGACAGGTCTTTCTGGGCAGCTGGCTGAAAAGCAATGGAAATGAAAACAAGTAACTGTTCCTGGATGTCCTTGCTCTGCTCCAAGGCGCAGGGCCCTGGGAGGTCAAGAGCCCCGAGCCACATCCCTGAATCCCTCCTAGGTGGAGAACACCCAACAGAAAAAGGGGCTGCCCTCTGCCAACTTGCTGGGAGAGGAGGGGTAAAAGATCAACACCCAGAAGGTCACCTGTCTGCTCTACAGCAACACCTCCTGCCAGCAGCCCGATCGCCTCCTGTGGACACACCGGGCCGCTGAGTCCCCCACCGCTGTCCCAACGAGCCCTGGCAGCCCTCGGTAGTATTGCACTTTTCCTGTCTCTCAGATTGTTTTCATTTTTGATTGAGAATGCAAAGTAATTTGGAGGGGTAGGGAAGGTGAGTAACCTTAAAGAAATAATATATTAAATACAAAAAAAAAAAAGAAAAAAAGAAATGGAAAAGTAGGGGCTACTTTATCTTTTTCTTTTTTCCTTAAACTACCAAACCAAGGGCTAAACTTAAATAGTTCTACGCCTACTCTGCAAATACTAGAAATATGAAAATAATGCTCAACCGAAATTCCCTTGTCTTTCTTCCTTAGATGATAAAAGTAGTAACATGCCTTGCTGAGGAAAGCGATGGATATAAATACCGGTAAAATATGCTGCTCTAACATCTGAAAGTGATTAAAAGAATTCTATATAATGCCTTCGTCAAGACAGAAAACCGAGTAAGAAAGAGAAGCCTCTGGGGCCAGGCTTGGGGGAGGACCCAGGCCGGCAAGGCAGGGCCCAGCCACAGCCAGGGGCAGATGGCACGCTCCCCGTCCAGGGCCGCCCCAACTCCCTCCTGCTGCCCCCGCGGTCTCCTGGCCCAGTTGGAACAGCTGTGGCAGGACCAGGGATCCTAGCCAGGCCCGCTGTTTCAAAGTGGGAGAGAGATGAAGATATTTTTTTCCCCCTTGTAATGAAAGAAAAAGGTCTTTAAACTGAAAGAAAAAGCACCAAATGCTGCATCTTCGGGCATTATATAAAGCTCAATAATGACCTCAGAAGGGCTCATTACAATTAAAGTTGCAGTATACAGCAATACAATGCCATTTCACATTTTCAATCGCAACTAATGGGAAACTGGGTTTGGACACTGCTGAGATTCCATTTTTCTTTTTCCTTTTTAAGTCCGATCTGGTTTTCCTCCAGATGGGTCAGAGCCGCAGGCCCCTCCCTCCTCCACCTGCTGCCGGTGGTACCCTCCATCATCACAAAGCAGCTCAGTAGCTCTAGAGAAAGGCCCTCTTGCCCTGGGTGGGGCTAGGAGTCCAGGGGCACAACGCCTGGCCCCCCTGGCAGTGTCTGAGAGGGACTGGCATGCACCCTTCTTGCTTCAAGTATTCATATTCTCTTTGGGTTTGCAGGATTTGTGCTGTGTTGTGAGTCAAGGGGTGATGGTGAAGGGGTGAGGTGTGAAGATGGGGCACAGCAATCCCTTTTCACTGCCCAAAATCTACATGCTGTCACCAGGTGGCAGCATGCCCCACTTTTCCTGGATGCCTGAGCAACTCCCAGCCATCCTTAAGCGGCTGGATGTCACAATGTAAACATGATGACCACACGACAGATAAACTACAACAGGACTGGGAGGGACTGCAAGGACTGATGCAGTGGGGTGCTCTGCCATTAACTAGCTCCATGATTTCGGGAAAGTAGTTTCCTGTCCTTGGGCTGCAGTAACAGGAGGGGATGGGATGGAGTGACTTTCAAGGTCACTTTTAATGACCATTACTTAGTGCACTGGGGATCAAGGAGAGAGGGTCCTTGGGGAATGCAGAGAACGTGGGCCTCGTGGGTGCTGGAGAGCCCCACAGGGCAGTGCAGACTGAGGAAGGGCAGGAAAAGGCAGGCTCTGGGCAGCACTGTGGTCCAGTCCCAACTGAGATGCTCTGTGCTTGGCAGATGCGTCCTGTTCTCAGCCCTGGCCTGGCGGGCACGGTACTGACTGAGCTGGCTCGGTGTGGACAGCGGGCGAGCGAGGCCGCTGGGGCCCTCCCCCTGGAAGACAGCTACACGGAAGGTCCTATCACCCAATAGTCACTCTACTTTTAAATTTTATTTTAAATAATCATAAATTACTTCTTTTTCTTTTAATAAATATGTGCTGCTTAAAAATGAGGAAAGTATATACTGCATCTTTAAGTAATGCACTTTGCTCTCTGGGTTTCTTCCCATTCCACCTTATTAAAGTGCATTAATTAAAAATAATGAACCACTTCTTTATCATTATTGTTCAAAGAAGTCCAAATAATATTAATATGAAGACACTAAACCACTACCATTAGTACTGCAACCTAGCAGATTAACTCAATATCCTGCTCTGTTTAATACTGTCCAGCAGAAGAAAATAACTAATTTCAATTTTAAACAAACTCACAAACAAAGGAAACAATCTCACCACGGCCCTTCAACAAAGAATAGAAACTAGCTGCCAGGCATCAGGGTACTGCAAGGGAGGAGGGCCGGGGAGGTCCCCAGGCGAGGCCTCCAGGGGCTCGGGGGTCTGGGGGATGAGGGGTGGGGGTGGGTAGGGTACTGAAGGCACGGAACGCTGGGTCCCGCGCTGATCTTCAGGCAACAGACACTGCCTGGCGGGGAGCAGGGGGAGAGGGAGGGCCTTTCCTCCTTTGTAGAAAACACCAACCCTTAGTCTGGACCTCTGGCAGCTGAGCTGGTGGCCGTGAAGCCTGATCGGTCCACAATCAAAGGCACGTGTGGAATTCCACTCCCAGCAAAGGGGGAGTCCTTGGGGAAGCCGAGGCTTCAAGAGGGTCCCCTCTGAAACATCAACGATTGAAAGACACAACCCAAAGTTGACAGGGACTTTATTCTCTTCTCTCTTCACGGGGGCACTGCCCCTTGGGAAGACCGGGTCGGCGCCCAGCCTGGGGGTCCTCCATCTTTTTGGGTACCTGTGGCATCATGTGTAGGTGGGGGTGGCTGGTGGCGGCCGCCCAGCTGGGGTCCCCTCAGCCCTCAGTTGGGGCGCTGGGTGCTTCTCCACAGTTCACACGTAAGGGTTTTGGTCCTGCCCCAGTGGGAAAATGGACACAGAAGGGTGCTCACCCAGCAGCTTGAGAGCTGCCCTCTCTCCTGGGCAAGGCCCTCCTTCCTCCTGAGGAGGGTTCTGCCCCCACTAGGGCATCTCTGCTCTGCCACGTCTGGGACCTGGGCCTCACACCTCCACACCCTCTGGCAAGCGCCATGCTGGGGTACCGTCCGCAGCAGTGGAAACCAAATGGAACAACTTTGGCTTGCAGAAGGAGAGAAAGTGAAACGCAAACAAAACCCAAAAACCTCCTGGCAAGAGCACGACAAAAAAGCCACCTCTGCTCCTCGTCTTGCCCCCCATGAGGCTGACCGCCCTTGGGCCCCCGAACAACCCCTAAAATAAGACCAAAACCCAAGGGCTGACATAGAAGCCCCAAATCAACAAACCTCCCCAAAACATGCAAAAGAACTGCCCACCCAGAAACACCCAAAACAAAGTCTGTGCAGACGGTGAAGAGACCGACGGCTTTGCCCACCCTCTCTGTAACCTCTGAGGCTGCCAGTCCAACATGGACGCGGTGCCCTGGGCAGGGCGGCCTCTCTTCTCGAGGCCAGGGGCAGTGACCGGCAAGCAAGGTGGTCCTTGCTGGCACCTGCAGAACTTTCTCTTCAACCAACAGACACTGATAGGCTGAGCTCCCAGGAGACACCTCCAAGCCCCAGCGCCGCCTTGCAGTGGGGGGCTGCAGTCCCGGAGAAACCAGCACAACTCACTAATACAGGTTGAGGATGATCCAAGGACTACCTCCCGTGGCGAGGTGCTAGCCACGGAAACCAGGCCAGGCAGGGGCAGGGCGCGGGAGACCCCCTCCAGATCCGCAGCCAAGGCACCAACAGTTTCCCACCTGGCCCGTCCCAAATGCTGCTGTGTCCATCGGCCAAGTCACCGAGGCGCCCACACAGGGCTCAGCTTTCTTGCCTCTGGTCCTGGGCCTGGCGCTCCCCTGCTCTGTGTGGGCCCCCGCCACACCTTACCTGCCAGCCGGGGGACAGCCCAGTGGGGAGCATGGCTGAGCTCCTGCATTCTGCAGGGTTTAACGTCCTCCCCCCACCCCCTCCCACTTTCCCTTTCCCCTTTGTCTCATCTCACCGCTCATCCACACCCAGGCTGGACGGACCCACGCCCCCCCATTAGTTCTTCTTCTCCAGGTAGTTGGAGGGCACCCAGCCTTTGAAGGGCTTCGCCCCATCCAGGATCTGGCAGTACCACCAGCCGTTGGGGTTCCTCTCCAGGACCTCCATGGACACGCCCTCCTGGAAGCCCGCTGTCTCCTCATCCCCCTCATAGTCTGCGATGGAGACATACACGTCTTTGAGGTTGTTGTGGATGAACTGGGACTTCTCGATGGGCTTGGGGCGCACGGGGGACACGGGGATGCCGCTGCGCTGGGCGGGCAGCAGGGCTGGGTCCGAGCCCTGGCTGGCAGCCCGTTCGGCCAGGCGGCCCTTGGCCTCTGCGGCAGCTGAGCGCGCGGTGCTGAAGGACGAGTTCCGGCGGACGCCTCGGAGCCCATCGGTGGCCGTGAGCGACTCGTTCCTCCGCAGGGCACAGGACAGGTTGTTGTCCTTGGGGGGCGGGGACACGAACACCGACTGAGGCCTCACGGCCACCTGCCGCACGCCGTTCCTCATCTTCACCGCACCGGCAGCTGAGGTCTTGCTGAAGCCCCCGGGGGGCTTGGAGGGGATGGGCGGTGTGGCCCTCTTGTTCTGGTTGACGGTGTTCAACGCTTGGACCCGCTTCTCGATCTTTTCCAGGCTGTCGGACTTGCCCTCGTTCTGCTTGCTTTTGGGGCTTATTGTGTCTGGCTCTTTGCCAGTGGAGTCGGGTTGCTCATTCTCGCTGAGCACCAGGTAGTGGGAAGGGGCCCAGCCCTCGAGCTCCCCAAACCTCACGTACCACCAGCCGCTTTCCAGCTTCTCGAGCACCTGGACCTCCACGCCTGCGGGGAAGCTGATCTCCGAGTCCTGGACCTTCTGGTAGGCACTACATGTCGTGTAGGAAGTGGCCTGCCCTTCTCGTCCCTTCTTGGTGGGACACGGGGGTGTGGCGGCTGGGGGGGTAATGAGGTCAGCAGAGCCTCTTCTGGACCCCTCACTGGGACCTTCAAAGGCTGTCTGTGGGGGCAGCTCCGAATCCTCGCTCCTTGAGCCCTTGAGACCGCCCCGGAGCTGGCCTGTGGGTCGCAGCTGGCGCCGTAAAGTGCTGATGTCCATCTTCTCTTGACTCTGGGACTCTGCTCGGTTCAGGAACGGTTTGGGCCGGACTGATGGCTTGGCCCGGGCACACGAGGTCAGCCCTGCCTTCAGGTCGGCATCCCGCTTTGGTCCGACTGTGGGGGTGCCACGGATGCCTGCGTCCGAGGCAGAACGGGGCTTCAGGTCGCTGCTGTTCTTGGACAAGGAGGAGGAAGAGGAGGAGGAGGAACAGGTGGTATTGATGGTGATGGACGAGGAGAAGGAGGCCGAGGAGTGGTTCTTCCCTAGTTCTGCCTGGGCGTTCTTCTCTGCCTTGAGCTTCAGGAGGGATGATGACTTGGGGGAACCTGATTTGGGGGAGTTTCTCCTGGCCAGGGATTGTGGGGAGCCTCCTGGGGACTCGCTGTCCCGGGAGGAGCGTCTGGCTGACAGGGCGTCCTCTGCACATGGCCGGAAGCCCTCGTTCTCGTAAATGGTCTCCTCCTCCGGGGCCACGTCCTCTGAAGAGCCGCCCACCCGAAAGCGGGCCCGCTGCAGTGAGGAGGCGGGGGAGGGCCTGTGGGCCTGGCTGGGCCGCTTGTCTCCTGAGCCACTGTCCTCCGTGGGCTCCTCGCTCAGCTCTGGCTCTGAGTCGAAGCCAAAGGCAGGGATGTCATATTCTGGCTCTTCGTACTTGAGCTTCAGCGGGGAGTCCTGGCTCTCTGCAGAGCCCACAGGACACTCCTCGGCCTCCTTGGGCTTGCTGGGGGGCGCTGGTGGGGGTACCTTGGGCCGGGTCAGCGTGCTCGTCCGACGGCTCAGGTTGGGCTTCTTGCGCTTATCGATGTATGACGCAGGGGCCCAGCCCTCCTTCTCACCGATCTGCACGTACCACCAGCCGCCCGAATTCTTATCGATGACCTAGGGGAGGGGGGTGCAGGCCAGTGAGTTGGGGGGATCACTGGACTCTATGATGTGCCAGGCTAGGACACACAGTCTCCATTTCACAGATGAACCAAGGGAGCTGCTGAGTAAGTGGCCCAGGGTAATACGTGCAGGGCTGGAATTCAAACCCAGGTCCCCATCACCTCCCACTCCCCCAGACCTTCTCCCCTGGTCCTCCAAGTCTCCATCGGCACCCTGGTTAAGCCAGCCTCAGCTACAGACCCCTGCCTCTCCCCCTAGGCTATGCACCACTTCTAGTCCCTACAGAATCCAACTCGCCGCGGCTCCATAGGTATAAAAAAATGTTCCACTGCTCCTTATCCTACCTTGAGTATTGCTAGGTACTCCATTGATGACTGTGGAAAAGGTGTCTCGGGTCAGAAGAGAATGGGAAGATGCAGGTGAGCTGAACTGGGAGGTATGGCCTGAGCCCAGAGCCTCCCTGCACAGGTCCTCCCCACTGTCCTCACTGCCTGCATTCATTTCACTGCATGTGGGATCCCAATGAAATCCCACTGACTGAAAGGATTTCTTTGGGTTTCCTGTGGGAGAGTCTTTCAGTCATTTCCATGTTAGTATAAACTAGTTCATGGACCTTCTTTCTTAACTACAATTTGAGATGAGCGAAAGGCCAGGCGGGTGGTGCCGGTTGTGCTGCTGTATTTGGACTGGGGAACATAAAGGGAAGATGAGGTTTTGGGCTGTAGGACACTCCTGGGTGGCGGGGTGGGAGCATGAAAAAAGTTGGCACCAGGGGAAGAGGGACAGGGAAGGAAGAGAGAGAGACAGACAGACTACTAAAGGAAAATTCTGCTTGAGACCAGCCCTCTGCAGCCCCCACCAGAGAGGAAAGACTTCTCCTTCCTTTGGTTCTATAGTCCTTCCTTTGCCCTGCCCACCCCATACTTAAAATTACGCTTGCGTAGATCTTAAGTATGACGGTTTGGTTAGATAATGAGCTTTGGAGGCTCTTCTGGAAACCTAGGCACCATTGACAGAATGATTCCTGCATGTTCCAAATTTGGAAATTTAGTTCCAAATTCAAGACATGTGACTGAAAACATTCACACTGAGGACACCATCCGCAGAGGTGGAGTCCACCTGAGGGCCCTTTTGACAGCTGTACAGGTGTTAATTGCATTTAACCCTACACAGAGCCACTCCAGAGAACTGACCCGCTCACAGATCTCTGTCCCCGGCAAGAACCACAAAGTAGGACCTTCTAAATGCTGGGGGTGGAGGGTGGAGAGAGCACCACAGAATCTGTTACTATGCTTGGTAGAGACAAATAATCAAAGCCTGGGGACAGATATGACTGTATAAAAGGCCAGAGGCACTTGCAGTGTGGACGTGGCCAGAACCCAGATCCTTAGTACTTCAGCTGCATGGAGCACAGTCTCCCAACAGCAGTACTCGCTAATGGGAGTTCTTCAGAATCTCGGGCTCCAGGCTGTTCCTAGGAGACAAAGTGTGCTGGGGCCCAATGGGTCTGGGCAATGCTGCTATTCTAGTCCTTTCCTCTTAGAGGTGCACAGTGACATCCCTATAGCGCAGGCTCTGACAAGTTCTGCGGTGAAAACCACACAACTGGGTAGGTTTTGGTGTAACTCCGTCCTTCAAACCTACTCAACAACAGAAGCCCCTGGTGTCCAGGTGCCTTCATCACCGGCGCCCGCTGCAGGGTTTGGGGCGTGCTGTTGTGAGGCCAGCACTGGGTGGAGACAGGAGTCCTGGATTCTGGTCCTAGCAGTGGCACGGCCTGGCTTAAGGCCAATTTTTATCCCCAGGGTCTTGCTTTTGTATCTTTCCTGCCCACTCCCCTGCCACGGTGCAAGCAAGGCATAAATGGGAAACACAGCAGGTCTCTGAGCAGCAAAACTTAAAACCCTCAGCTTTGGGGACGCCTGGATGGCTCAGAGGGTTAAGCCTCTGCCTTTGGCTCAGGTCATGATCCCAGGGTCCTGGGATCGGATCCCACATCGGGGTCTCTGCTCAGTGGGGAGCCTGCTTCCCTCCTCTTTCTCTGCCTGTCTCTCTGCCTATTTGCGATCTCTCTCTATCAAATAAATAAATAAAATCTTTAAAAAACAAACAAACAAAAAACCCTCAGCTTCACGGCCCAAGACTCACCTCCGCCTTCTGTCCACCCCGGAAGCTGATGCCGTCAGAGATGCAAGACTGGAATTCAGCAATGGTGTAATACTCCACCTCAACAGAAGGGGGCTCTGGCGGCTTCGGCAGCTGGAACCCCTAAGGCAGAGAAGGGCTCCATGAGCAAAAGTGGCGGGATCAGAAGGGCAGCAGAGGCAGTGTGGTGGTCATAACCAGGTGTAGAGCTTCGGGCCTGAGAGTCTGTCACCTGAGGCTCAGGCTGTCTACCCCAGGAGACTGTTCTCCCAAGCAGGCTTTCCACTTATACCTATGATTCACTTCGAACTCCTCTGAGTGATCAAAATGATAAGTTAGTAAGTTAATTTCTACCCTGACGTCTCTGGAGGTCCAGGTCATAGACACTTCAACGGCTAGGGCCCCAAAGGAAAATTCAAAAGTAGAGAAGTCATTGAACAAAGCCTGTGCCAACTACCCTGTGGGAGGAGGGCCACGTCGTTGGGTGGAGAAGGGCCACAGGGGCCATCTCTTCAGGGAGGGGGCAAGAGGTGTAAGGGGGAGTAGAGATGGGTGAGGAGAGCCCCTAGTGGGTCATCACACTGACACAAGTGGTCAGGCAAACACTGGCTAAAACTCGAGACCCTCGGTTCTGCGGGTAGGGTAGAACATGCTGGACGGGCAACACTGGTCCTAAACATGATGTTCAAGGACATGCAGAATTTGGCTGCAGCCATGACTTCTGAGCCTTGTTCATTTGCTTCACGGACATTTATTGTGCACCGTCCAGGTGCCAGACATCTGTCCAGGGCACCGAGCACTTAGCAGTGAACCAAAAGGACAGTCCCCTTGCCCTCATGAAGCAGGCATCCTAGTTTCATCTGGTCTCTACTCTGGTGAAAACGGATTTCGTGCCACTCCATTATTTTCAGTAGGTCCCAGTATCATACAAAGGGGTTAAAACAAAACAAACAAAAAAGTGTGAGTGGGGGGAGAAGGGGGAGCAGCAAGGGAGAGGGAAGTAGCAGTAGTGTAACAAAAAGACCTCAAAAGACCTCTGCCTTGCAGCTGGATAGGTGTGGGCTCCCCTCCCAGCTCCGCAACTCACCAGCTGTGTGGCCTTGGGCAAAGCCTGGGACCTGAGTCTCAGTTTCCTCATCTGTGAAATGGGTCATGGAAAGGAGTACAGAGCTATATACGTAACTTCTGGTCCAGCCAAGGGCACAGGTAGAGCTCCACAAACAAAAGCCAGAGCCAACCGTTCCTTCAAAAACAGCGCCCTATTGCCTAGGACCTTCTGCATCCTTCATCCCTCGGCCCGTCTGAATCCTGTCAGTCACAACCCAGCTGCCTCGGGTCGCAGTGAGGGAAGGGCAGGAGGCAGCTGGTCTGAGGGACTGGGTACAGTTCAGGCACTTGTCCTGCCCTGGGCCTGGCCGTGCAGGTGTGTGTGTATGAGCGGATGTGGCCCAGGCCCCGGCCCAGCCCTGACCGCCAGCCAGGTGGGATTCAGCTGTGTCTGGCTGGAAACAGCAGCCCCGCTGCCCAAGCCCCGCATTTGGTCTGTGTGGAAGGAATGACCCCATTCTTGCCAAAATCGAGTCTGCCTGAAAATAATTCGCTGGAGCTGAGAGAGATGGGAGGACAGGAGAACTCATGGAAAACTTGAGGGGACAATGACATAGGAGCATCCCTGGGGCTGCTGGCCAGGACAGGGGCGGTCTCATCCCCACAGGCCTAATCCTCAAAACACTCTTCCAGAGACCGCTGCTCCCCCTTCTCCAGGGCAGAGGGCGCAGATCACAGTGACCCTTGCCCCTAAGCCCAGTGAGACTTCCAAGACCTTTCCCCACACGGAGCGGCTGACACAGGAAACAGAGACCCCCGCACACCGTCCCATGTCCTCCTTCTCACAGCTCTCGGCAATGGGTACCACTGTCCCCATCTTAGAGATGAGGAAACTAAGGCTCGCAGAAGGTAATGGACTTGCCTTGGATCTCATTATTCCTAAGGGTCAGAAGTGGAATATGAATCCATGCCCGGCAGGCTCGCAGCCCCATTCTTTCCCCTGTACCCCGCTGCCCAAGGAGAGTTCTCTGTACCGAGGCTCCCGGCCTGCCAGCAGCATCACGGCCACCTAAGCCCAGGGTCCGAGTGTGTATCTGCCTCCCCGATGGTCTGCACACTGGGACCCCCGCCTCCAGGAGCCAGAGAGACCAACAAATTGAGCCTCTGGCTTTCAGCACACACAGCTCCTGGCTACTTATCCCTCCCTGGAGGGTGCTCGCAGAGCTGCCGTCTGCGACCGCCCCTCTCCCCTGCCCGGCACAGCATCCCCTGCAGCCATGGGCTACTCTGGGCCAGGAAGGCAGAGCCGAAAGGCTTCTAAAGGCACACACGGACAGCCAGCCGCCCTGTTTCTAGCTCCCGGCAGTGCCCTGGCTGGACACTGCCGCTGGCCAGTCTAAATGTTTATGTCTGCCAGCGTAGTGGCTGGGCTGGGTTGACTTAGCTTTGGAGCGCAGTGCATTTCTGAATATAAACTGTGCGGCCAGCCCCCCATGATGGCTGACATCCCCAGGCATTCCTCTCTGCCCCGGCCCCACAAAGCCCGGTAGGGTCCCGAAAACCCCTGGACTGACGGGCACTGAAATGAGACCAGCAATGAACTGGAGCCCTTATGGTGCCCCCTCAGAGACAGGAAGGAAACAGAAGAAATTCAGTGCACGTACCAGACTGGATTCTCTGCGAGGTGGAGGCCGTGTCCTTAGGTTCGGGGAGCCTAGAACAAAAACATGGCTTCAGAAAGCCCAGCCAGACATCTGGCAACAAACAGTGCTGGACCCTGCCTTCCCGAGGTACGGCAAGTTCCTGGTTTGTCCCATATGCTCAGGCACCATAATTTCCTCACTGGGAAACCACAGACCTTTACGCTTCCTTGGCTGGGCTTCAGGGGATCCACGAACCCTCTAAAATGATGTGCACAACCCAAAATGTAGACACACAGAAGCATTTTTCAGGAGAAGGGGTAAGTAGCTCTATCAGATTTTCAGAGTTAGGGGCAGAAACTGTGTCTACTGCTCACTACCAAAGCCTTGGAAGCTGGCGTGATGCCAGGCAGGTGGGTGCCCAAGAAACACTTCCCGTGTCTAAAAGGTTTCAAGCACAAGAGCTAATTGAAAACCAAGTTCAGAACTAAACTGAAAAACAGCCTTCCTCCACATTTGAAGGATGGCTGGACATAAGCAGAAGCTGGTCTCTTATAATGTACGACAGTTTAACCTTGAACTGAAGAAGGACAGAGATTCAGAGGGGGCCAGATAGCTGGGTTTCTTAAAGATGGAGAATATTCCTGAAGAATGACCTCTAAAACTGCTCAGGGAGAGGTAAAGCCATTCCTTCCAAGTCTCTTAGGCTCTCAGGAACTGGCAGGAGGTGACAGGGAAGGAGGGAAGGAGGGGTAAGGCAGGGGAAGATGTTCTATTGGTTGTCGGTCTGTAAAGCAGCCTTGCGCGCGGCGGGGGGGGGGGGGGGCATTTCCCAGCCTGGAGGGTACACTAGTCTGCGAGGTGACCATTCCTGGCTCTCTCCTAGGGAAGGAGGGAATGTCACCAGCTTAGGTACTCCTGTAATTGATCTTCAGGGCAAGGGTTGTGAGGAATGGCTTTATTCACTCACAATTAGCATGAAACAAGTCCACAGAGTGAGGCTAGGGTTGGGGTCAGTCTAGGTCTCAGGAAGAAAATGAGGGGTCCCTGTGGCTTCTTTCTAAAGAGCTGTGCAGGGAGGCCGCGGGGGCCAGGGAGGCTCTTACTGATCTGGGCCCTCTGTGGGGCAATCCTGGCCACGGCTGGTGAGCCCTGGGCCAGCCTGGAGACGCTCCTCTCGGGGACAGCCAGGGCGCTGCCATTGGAGGCATTGCAGAGGATGGGCAGGCTGATCTCCTTCTTGGTGATGGGGGCCTCTGGGCCCTCGCCGTCGGCCGGCGGAGTCTCCTTATCCCCTGACGCCTTCTTGTTCAGCAGGTTGCTGATCTCCATGATGTTCCCGATGATCTCCACTGGGCCTGCCAGATTCTTCTTACGTGCAGGCAGGTCATCCTTTGCTTTCTTTAGGTAAGAGGCTGGCGCCCAGCCCTCTTTGCCCAGGTACCTGTGGGGAGGGTGGGACACGGCATCACCTGAGCACTGCTGCCTGAACTCATACCCCAGGCTTCACCTGGCTCGGCCCCACTGAGCCTTTTCTACCGTGTTCTCTGAGACACCTGGCAATCCCACTGCTCTGGAGAAGTGGAACTGAGGGCAGGTGGCAAAGACATGTAGACCACCGGCTCTTCCTCTCTGCCTCCCTGTCCTCTGCCTGATCCCTCTTGGTGTGGGCTCTTGTGCTCTGCAAAGTCAGGCAAATGTGAGACATCAGGCTTAGAAGAGCCCTCAGATTCTGAGGTGCCCAAAGGTAGACTCTCCGTGGCCTGCTACCTCACAAGAGAGAGGGCAACTCTCAAGAGAAGGCCAGAGCAGGTGGGAAGGCCGGGCACTAGCTGGCTGCAAAGGGAAGTGACCAGAGAGGAGAAGCAAGTGGCACAGGTAAGAGAAAGTGGGAGCCTCGAGTTCTGGTCTCTGGTCTCTTGAATAAGTCTCTACCCTGGAACTCAATTTTTTTTTCTTCCCTTCTGCAAACTGTACAGATAGAGTAGATGCAAGAATTTACCCAGAAAGATAGACCTATTGAGACCAACTAGGAAGAGGCCTATAAAGAAGAGTGACCCAGTGGGTAAGATGCCAGTACTACTGTGGGGGTGATGGACAAATTAAGTTCGCAGAACAAGTCCATAAACAGACTGATGTGAAAGGTAACATTTCAGGGCGCCTGGGTGGCTCAGTCAGTTAAGCATCTGCCTTCAGCTCAGGTCATAATCTCAGGGTCCTGAGATAGAGCCCCACATTGGGCTCCCTGCTCAAGGGGGAGTCTGCTTCTCCCTCTCCCTCTGCCTGCTGTGTGCACACGTGCTCTCTCCCTCTCTCAAATACATAAAACCTTAAAAAAAAAAAAAAGAAAGAAAAGAAAGGTAACATTTCAAATAGTCGGGTAGGGAGGAGGTATCAATAACCCACTTGGAGATGACCAATTATCCAATTAGGAAAAGCAAGTGCAATCCTAGCCTTACCATAGAGCAAAAATAAAAATGCAAGTTGTGAATAGTTGCTTAATCTTGGGGGTTGAGAAAAATCTTTCTAAATAGGACTCTAAAAAGCCAAAACCATAAATGGAAAGACTAAAAGCACATGACTGGATAAAATGAAAACCTCTGGCAAAACAAAACCAAAATGAAACAAAACAAAATGAAAACAAAACAAACCCCATACACAAGAGCAAAAGGGAAATGACAGGGCTGACTTAATCTGAGGTGGTTTGATGACTTCTGCGAAGAAGCCTTTTCCTTTTCTCCCCAAGCCCATGAAGATCTTACTTCCTGGTCCAGCGGCTGCTGACCAATGCCTCTGAGTCTGGCTTGCAATGTCCCTGTCTGCTCCCAGGGATGCATCTGGCTCTTTGGAATGGCTCCTCCACGGCAGCTGTCTGACAATTCCCCCTCTCCTGCCTGCCGGATCTGACCTTGTTCTTGGGTGTTCATTAGGTGAGAGAAAAAAGAACGTGAAGGCTAACATCTCTATCAGCATGTCCGAGCCTTCCTGGAAAGCCCAGGTAGGAGGCGGCTCTGTACGTTCACACCACTGGAACGTACAGGCAGGCTTCCCAAGCTCCCCGCCTGGCCCCCGTCCCCGTTTGGGGCTTGGAAGGCAGATATCAGTTACCAAATGGATGGAAGTCAAGGGGCTGGCCTGGCTTCCCAAGGTAATGGGTGCAGAGAGAAGCACAAAAACTTTAGGGCTGGATGGAAACAGAAGATTTGTAAAGACGCCTAACCTTACAGATGAGATAAGACCCAAGGCTCAGAAAAGCGAAGCGAGCAGCAGAGGACCACAGGCTAGCCGTTGGCAGCCTCTGGACCAGGACCTGGTGCTCCCGCATCTTGGAGGAAAGGTGAAGAGGAACCTGCTGGCTGGTGCAGGTGCTTTTCTACAAGCACACTGGAGACATGGGGAGCAGGATCTCATGGGAGTGATGGTCAGGCCTGCTCACTGCCCTCAGTGCTCCCATTTCAAGCCCTGTTGTGTTCCTCTGGTGTTACATGGATAAAATTAGATTCTGGGCAGAGAGATGCAGGGGAATCAGGAGCGGCTGTGTGTGTCTGGGTCCAACTCTGCTCACATCTGCTTTCCAGCTCTGGAGTACGGAATGACTCCAGAGGGAAGCAAACTGGAAAAGGAGGGATGGACAGAGAGGGAGGGTATGTGTGTGTGAGGGGAGAGGGGAGAAGACAGGAAATGAGGACCAACACAGGGCCTGGAATGGTGGGAAATGGTACATTTTAGGGGGTATCTGGCAGCCTTCATAGGTGGAATCTTTTCAGGAGGGCTTTCTCAGTGGAAGCTCCCACTAGCTAGGGTCACACCACGGGGACTAGAGTTAACGAGGAGACGGCAGGAGTGACCTTGTTGGTCATTTTAAGAAACTAAAAAAAACCCAGCAGCCTTGTCGATAACCCCCAGGCAAGTGGTTTAGGTGAGCAGCCTGCCTCAGAATGTGTGCTGGCCTTCCCACGTTGACTTGTGGTTGCTGGATTTTGGGGTTGGGTCTAGTTTCCTAGGGAATGTGAAAGTCTAGGGGCAGTGGTTTTGGGCAACACATGTCCAGGCATGTGGTCCTGTCTCACCCAACAGAGCAGAGAGGGAGCCTTCAGCCCTCCTGACCAGTATGCAGGGGGCCGCAGGCAGGGGTAGCTACGTCTTGTCAGGTCACATTAAGGTTGGATCCCATGTGGCCAATGACCTTCACCCTACCTATCAGCACAGCCCAGTCTTGACGCCGCCACGGTCTGCCGTGGTCTGAGACGCTGTCTCACGAGTGCCCACGTTCCTCAGGTCAATCCTGTTCCCACCGTGGGACATAGCTCAGAGCACCCATCCTGCCCAGTGGGTCTGGGGTTCCTAGGTGCGATGGGCTGAGCAAGTGGTCCCCAGAGTCCACAGATACGGGACTGCCAGAAGCTGGGCGAAATCATCACAGCTGAGCCGCTTCCACGGCGCCCAAAAACATTCCTGTGAACAAGCCCCCGCCCCGCCCCGGGAAGGCGCTGGCTGGCCCCAGAGTCCCGGAGCAGAGGGGACTGGAGAGCAGGACTTGGTAGGGGAGAGTGAGTGAAGCCCACGGGCTTGAATTTGCTCCCAAGATTGCCAAGAAAGCTCCCCACTCCCTGCCCGCCCCCCACCATGTTCCCGAATGGGTTTCTCAGCTGGGAAATGTACTTAGGCCCTGCAAGAGGGAGGAGCAGGAGGACAAGGAGGCCTCTGACCTAGGCCTGAGCTCAGGCCTGGCTTCTGCCCTAGCTCCCACAAGCCCATGAGCCGGCCCAGCTGCAGGGAATGACGTGGGCAGAGCCGGCATCCGGGGGTCCCCCGGTGTTGAGCTGTGGGCAGCAGGAGCCGCCCGCCGGGACCTCAGCAAGGCCTGCGGATGCCAGCGCTCCGGGCAGCCTGAGCTAGAGACTGCACCAGGCAGCCAAGGCTGGACACAGAAAACCGAGTTCAGGGGCGCTGGAGCCTCTTGGCAGACGCACGGGTCAGACTGTACCACTGACGGCAGGCGAGCTGGGCCCCGGGCCCCGCTGGCTGCAGCTCTGGCTCTGCTTTACACCTCCCTGGAGAGACGCCGCAGGACCAGCACTCACGCCGAGCCATGCAGCTGAGGCAGCCGAGCCTGGGCTGGGGGGGTACCCACCTGCCGCTGGCACCCACGACCACCCCGCAGTCGGGGAGCGGGGCAGAGGGAGCTCCTTCTTCCATTGAGGTTCCTACCTGATGTACCACCAGCCCTCCAAATTCTTCCGGATCACTTCCACAGTGACGCCCTTCTCGAAGCCAATCTCGTCCTTGCTCTGGCTGGTGTAAGGTTGCACAGTGATGTACTTCTCCTCTGTGGGGAGCGAAGTGGGGAGGCCCGGGTATTTGAGGCTGGAGTGCAGGCCCTCCTTCCTGTCCTCTCCTCCCCTGCCCTGGCCCTGTTTACCCGGTGCTTCACTGCTGCTCCCAGTGTGTGCAGAACCTAGCCAGGGCCCCGGGCAGCCTGGCTCGGCCCTGGTGGTAGAGTGCTGGCTCTCCCGGCCTCCAGCCCAGTAACGGCCGCCGGGGTGCTGGGGCCCGGGGTCCTTCAGGGCTTCCAGAGCTCCCCAGGCGGAGGGCACAGCTAGCAGAACCTGCCCCTCGTGGGGCCTGAGTCAGTTAGTCCCTGGGATGTCTGGCGGCCCCCCGGCACGTCCTCCCCTTGCCTGAATGTGCCGTGCTCCCATCCGTGCCCCAGACTGGTTTCTCTGAGCCTCTCCTACCTCCACCCTGCAAGTCCTGCCTTGGTCTGACCTTCCAGCAGCTCCAGGGGCTCCTCCTTGGTGAAGACGTCCCCTGACTACTAATCTGATCACCTCGTCAGGTCACTTCCCCCAGAGGATTGTGGGGAATACGTGTTCTAGGGGAACAGTGACCTGTGCTTCAAGACAAAGGTCCAGCGGCCAAAGGATCGAAGGCAGCCTCCTGGAGTACCAGGTGGACTGGCATGCTGAGCTGACTGCATGGCTTGGCGGTGCCCATGTGGGGAGCTGCCTGCTCCAGGGTCCCCCCAGGTACAGGGAAGGAGGCGCCCTATGAGAACTCAGGAAAAGCCTGGGAGGACAGATGTGGGGACAGCTCTGGCTTCCTGGATCCCTTTGGCTTCTCTCCTGCAGGGGCCCCTGGCTCAGGCTCAGGCTCCGAGGGAGGTGCTTCTCCTGTGACCCATAGCTGGCTGGCCACAGACACCTGCCTCCTGGGCGGAGAGCCTCCCCAGGGGAATGCTCAGATCTCAGGAAGGAGCATACATCCCCACCCTCACCGTCTGGGAGAACGAGATGCTGAGCTAGACACAACTGGTCCCCTGGCCACACCCTTTGAGCAGGTCACCCCGAACTCAGTTGGCACTCCAAAGGGATCAGGCAGTGCATCACTGAAGGGCAAGGCTGTTGGAACAGGGGCACTAGGTGGGAGGCTTTCTAAGAGCTCAAAATAGGGAGGAGGCCGGGTTCTCAGATGCCTTGCCCTCCTCCCAGCTCCCAACTATGACGGTAACTCCTGGACTCCTCGGGGGGACTCAGATGGGCGGCCTGGTCTGAGCCTCTGGCAGGAGTGGGGGAGAGGGGCAGCTGCCACCCCAACCCCCTGTGGCAAGAGGGCCATCTGTGCATCTGGGTTCTGTAGCTGGGCACCGGGCCGGGGCAGCTTCCCTGCTGGGCCACAGGGGCAGCGCTGATGGGCCTGACCCGTGGGAGCCTCCACCGTTCTTCAGCATGCTCTTCTCAACGGCGAGCTCTTCCCAGAGGCAGGCCTTTCTCACCATCGACTAACTCCTGGAAGCTTTCAGATTCCCCTCCAGCCATGCTGAGGAGAGCTGCCAAGACCGCCTGAGAACCTTGTCCAGCTAGATCCTGACTCCGGCCTTTGAGAAGTGCAGTGTTCTGCAGGCCAACCCTCGGCGCTCCCGCCTGCTGCTGGTCCAGCTCTTTTCCAGTGGGGCACGGTCAATCTTGGCCTGCGCCATGGGCAGAAGGGCAGCGCCAGGCCCCAGGGATCTGGGGTTCTGAGGTTAGGGTGAGGCGAGGCCTGGGCTCCACATTTTGCCTTTGTTCGGCTGGACTATTTTTAAAAGCCTACGGTTCCAACAGGAAGCCATCATTAAAGTTGTCCTAGGCAAAGTTGCTTTTGCAGGGAAAAATTATAGTCCTCCTCTTAGGAAGATCAGAGGAGCCCTGCCCTGCTGCAAGGCAGTGAACAGGGCCTCAGGCAGGACCTGGGGGCTCGGGCTCTGGAGCTGTGAGGCCCAGAGTGCGTGGGTGCTGAGGACAGAGCCTCTCAGGGAGGGCAGAGCCAGGCCCCTCTGTCTTACCCAGGGAAGCTGAGCTGCTCCTGCCAAAGGCCCTGCGCCTGGTGGCCTTCAGGCTGCCATGAACACAGATGTCTGGGAGTTTAGGGTCCCAGGAAGAGGTCTGGCTGGCTCAGAGGCGTGTCCTGCCCTGTCACTGTGCAGTTCCAGATGATGAGCATTCAGAGGGCAACTCTTTAGGTTGGTCTGGGTGGCGGATGACTTTTCTGTCCAGGTTGGCTTAGGGGGTGGAGCCATGGCTTACCTCCATGTAGACATGTGCCACGTGGGCCTCAGGTGCCTAGCTCCCAGGTTTCCCCGCAGGAGCAGCAGAGCGGGCCACCCTACTGGACCAGCGCCACAACCCCACCTGGGGGCAGGGAACCAGGACGGAGGATGCCCAGACACACTGGAATGGCCTCTGGGTGGGGGCCGAGTCACTCGGGTGCTTCGGGTCTCTAGAAGAGACTCTTAGGAATCCAAGTGGAGGAGAGCGGCGCTACACTCTCATGTGCCATCAAAGGGTTGGTGGCAACTTCGCCCTGGGGAGGGCTTCCCAGGCCGCCCACTGGGAGGGTGGATGGCTGGGGGAGGTGGACAGGCCTGTTTTGGTTCTGGAGGCGGGGGCTGGAGAACCCTGCAGTTTCCAAACCACAGACGCCTCCTCTTTCAAATGCTTTCCCCTCCGTCAGCAGTCTCCCTGGCTCCTCTCCCGGCCCCCACAACCTACCCAACCCCACGGCAAGAGGCCATTTGCTTCCAGGGCCTGGCTGGCGGAGGGGCTGGGGAGCGGAGGCCCCAGGGAAGCACGGCCTCTCTCGTCTAGCTATATGTGACCCACTGCCTGTTTCCCTGCATCAGCTCCACTGCTGGCCATGCAGTTTCTCCCGGCCAACTCTCTGCAAGTTTATCTTGGATGCCTGATTTAACTCCTTAGCCCTGACTTAACTGAGCCCCGACTTAACTTAGCCCTGATTTAACTCAGGGCTAAGACTGGGAAGTAAGATTGTTTAGGTCTCTTACTGGAGGGGGAGAAGGAGGGAGAAAGAGAGAGAGAGAGAGAGAGAGAGAGAAAGAGAGAAGTTGTGGGCTTGTGTTCACTTGTGAATTTGCACAGGTATGGCTATCCACAGAACTACACATTTCAGCGGGCATGTGCGTCCCTGTGTACCACCGTGTGTGTATACGTGGCAGGGGGTTATGTGTGAGGGCTGCATACGAGGCCCTGTGTGCACTCGGGCGCTGCTGCAGGGGGTGCACACATCATGGCCGTGAGCAGCCAGCTGACGCATCTGTGAGTACATGTATGTATGGAGTGGTCTAGATGTGCTTGCACAAGTGGAACTGTGTGTGTGTGTGCACACGTGAGCGGCATGTGCAGGCTGGAGGTGCTGTCTGGGGCATGCATGGGTACGAGTGTTCATTACTTCTGTGTGGCCGTGAGCTTGTGGGGACAGAGCTGTGTGTGGGGCTCAGCATATGCTGGTGTTCGGAGCAGATGCCGGAGGGGATGAGGGAAAGCCAAACCTTTGTCTCTGCTGTTTTTCTGGCCCAGCGTCCCACTCTCCTCTGCTGCCAAGGCTCAGGGCTGCGTCCCAGCCTGGGCCCCCAACGACACTGCCCCACAGCTCCCAGGTCTAGGGTGCCTCTGCTTTACGTTCAAGCTTGTTCTTGCTCTTTCCAAGATCCGGCCTCCTGTCCTGCACCAGCCCTCAGGGTCTAAACCTTGCTTCACCCATACAACAAGCTGGGCTCCCACCTCCAGGGCTCTGAGTGTGAGGCTGAGCCAGCCACGGGCGGGGGCCACCTCAGTGTCCAGGCTTGCTGCTGCCCAGGGCTTGGGACACATACCAAGACATGGCCTGACAGTTGTTCAGGAACAAGCTTTGGGAGTGGAGTGAGAGTCACGGGGCACCCCTGCTATGCTAGAACACGCCCTTCCAGCTGTGTCCTCCTTAAGATAGGACAAATGGGCCCCAGTGGCCTGCGGGCTCTGGAGACATTTAGGGGTTCGTTCAGAGCCCGCCACTAATCTCCCTACGTCCCAAGCTCTTAGATGTTGGAAAGGCCCTAGACCTACAAATGTCCTGATTCCCGATCAGCCCGGATGGCAGGCCAGGGGCCTCCCTGGTCTCATCTTGGTTAGGCCCCTCACAGAGTATAATGCCTAGTGCTAAAGACGCTGGAGGCTGCTGGCTGAACCCGACACCACCTTTAGAGTTGGCTGGGGCCATGCCCCAGGACCAGGCCATTGCTCCCTTTCTGATTTCCCTGGAGCTGGCTGAAGGAGGAGGGCTGTGGGCTGGTCCTTCTTCCTACTCTGTCCCTAAAGTAATTGCTAAAGCAGCTTTGGCTGAGGGAACACCTCTCCTCAGAGGAAGCGGGCGACGAAGGGTGGAGGATGAGCAGGACAGCGCTGCAGAGACGTATGCACCCCCCAGTTCTCTGCACCTGAATTTCCAGGGCAAAAGGGGCCTTCCTTAGTCCAGCCGCCCCCACAATCACGCCGTGAGTCCCATGACCCTCACCCACAGGATGTTGGCCCAAACCAAAGCTGCCCCCAATTCCCAATCACCCCAATTCCCAGGCAGCCCCGTGCCCTCCTCCCTGATGCCCCCCAGCTGCAGAAGGTGAGAGAAAGTGGCTGCTGAATCTGAGTGAGGAGGCCACAGGGAAGAGAGGAGCAGAACTGAGAGAGGAGGCAGGGCATTAGCGAGCGAGCGAGAGGGTGACGGAGGCAGCAGCTGCGAGTCAAGAGAAGCCAGCCCCCCGGTCACCTCGGCTGTGCTGCCTGTTGACCATCCCGCCCAGGGTCCACCGGCGATCCAGGCGCCGCAGATGGGCCTTGCGTCTCTTGGACACTGGTGTGGGAGATGGCAATGGAACACGCGGCCGACGGAACCGGCGGAGAGAATGGAGATGAGGATGAGATGGGAAGGGGAAGGGGAGGGATGGAGGGAGGGAAGGTTCATGTCCTCAGGTCCTCCTTGCTGGGACTAGGCCCCAGCAGCATGCACCTGCTAGGGGGCCATCTGCCGAAAGACACCACGGGCACCCAGGGCAAGGCCACAGTTTATACCCGTGAGCCCAGGAGGGGCTGAGAACTTCAAATCCTAGCACCTGAGAGGTGAAAAGGTTCCCTGGCCCCAGCTTGGCATAGGGGTGGCCATCCAGGCAGTCCTGGGGCCCACATAGGGCTGGCATGGGGCTGGAAACTAGGAAATGTTGTGGAGTGAGATGCACACAGGGACGGAGGTCACAGGCCTTGGTTCTGCTCCTTCCCTGTACACTGCCCACTAGATTTGCAACAGGGGCCCCGCCCCCAGCTTCTCAGGGCTACAGACTCCTTTCGTCTAGCGCACCATCCCGGGGGGGGGGGGCGGGCATCCTGCACTGCTCCTCTGGTTGCTGGGGCCCAGCTCTCCATGCCCGCTGCCTTCTCTGGGATGCCCGGGGGGAACGGACCCCACACCGAGCAAGCACCTCCCAGCACGGCAGAAGCTGGGTGGCGGGTTGCCAAGTATGGGAGACGAGGTCAGCAATCAGAGTCAAAGGAAAACTGTCCAGATACAGCAGAGCCAAGCCCCGCCAAAGCCTCCTGGGAAATATTTGCTTTTCTTGAGAGAGGAGGGATGTCTCGTTTGACCTGTTAGCAGGAGGCCTGGACCAACCAAAGGTTAGAGGTATGGATTCAGGTGAGGCCTCACTGCCAGGTTACTGGGTCACCTGGGGCAGGCCTCTGTCCTTCTCTAAGCCTGTTCCCTCATTGACACCACCTGCCGTGGCATGGGAGGGGACAAGGGATGCAACAGGCTCTGCGGAACACACACGAGGTCCTATCTGAGGCCAGACCGGGAAGGACTCTGACAGCTGACCTCCCGGGCAGTTGTGTCCTGTGAGTTCCCCGCGGGCAGAGGAGTTCGGCTGACGCCCAGGCTGGGCCCCCCCCTTAGCAGTAAGTGGTGTCGCTCCACTTGCAGCCGTGTACAAGGACCGCCATGCAGACGTCTCACAAGAGCCGCGAGCTGTCTGCACCAGCCCCACGCTAGAGACGGGAAGCCAGAGACATGGGTCTTAAGAAAGCCTCTGAGTAACACAGCTGAGTGTTGAGGGAGCACACACATCGAGGCAGCCTGGCTCTGGAGCCCAGACTGTCAGCCCGATGATGTTCTCCCCCCTTGACCCTGCACCCCTCAGCCCGCCAGCAAGGCAAAGGGGCCCCGACAAGGGGCTGGTGCCAATGCAAACCCACTAGGGAGGAAAACTCCAGGGCACGAGGGCACGGGCAGAGACCTGGGTTCCCATTCTGCCTCTGCCACAAACTAAGCTGGGGGCTCCGTGGAGAGGACACCTCCCTCCAAGGGGACACCTCTCTGAACCTCTGAGAGCCAAGGGATGGAGTGCTTCACAGAAGCATCTGGCCAGTGTTGGCAGAGCCTCCTCCTCCTCAACGTCATCATTAGTGGGTAAGAGGGTCTTCAACCTCCACCCCGGACCTCCTACCTCCCACTGCTAACATTTCAGAGGAAGAGGAGCAGAGGCCAGAATGTCTGATAAGAGAAATAAACTAAAACAGCCAACTGTCTGTTTTTTCCAAAGCAATGAAACACAAGTCGTTAGGGAAAATCTGATGGGAAGAAGGCTTCCAATTTCTGTCCCCAGGGCCCAGGAACCTACCATGGGATAGCAATAGGCCTGGAATCAAGACAGCCAGACATGGGACCAGGGTGGGCTCATCTCTTAGCCAGAGTTGGGTACAGAGAGACTGGTGGACACACCACAGAGGCTGGGGCGTCGAGCTGGGAGACTGAGCCCTCAGCCCTCCTGCCGAGCAGGGTGGAAATGCCCAAGATGCGGTGATGAAATTTCCAGTTGCCCCAACGCTGCCGGGGTGACTGGCACACGGGTCCTACTGAAGCACGCCAAGGAAGCTGTCTGCAAGAGGGGCGCCCCGAGAGCACAGGCTCGCACACACAGACCTGCACTGGCCACCTGATTCATCCCGCAAGGCCAACGTCCTCTACAACTCGCTCCCGCTTGTTCTCTGCAAAGCTCTCTTCAAACCAGGCAGGGTTCCTCGCACACGCACCTCTCTTGCTCCTCCCCACCTACTCAGTCTCCTGTCCTCCCTCTCCTGACATCTCTGCTCTGATATTCGTGGCATAGGCTTTTCAGGCAGGGCTCCAATTACACACTTACACACACACCTTCTCTCGGTTGCTTACAAGCAAAATGCCTCATGGACAGACACAGCGGGAGGTGGTGTGGAGCACCGGGCCAAGGAAGCTGACTGAGGCTCAAGCCTTATGAGGACAAGCATGTAGCTAAGGGTCTGCAAGCCTCAGTTTCTGCATCTGGAAAAAGGAGATTATAACAGTGCCTCCTAGCGGGGTGGGGAAGGCTTTTAAAATACCAGGCCACACACCCGGGAGTGAGTAAGACCTCACTCAACACCCTGGGGATTGTTATTCCTGAGATCCTGGGGGATGCCAGCATGTGGAAGTAGGGCTCAGGGGCTAAAATCCTCTGCCACTGCAGAGATCCAGAGATGAGACTGGGTGTGGGCTCAGCCCTCAAGCGCTCCAGTAGCCAGGAGGGACTGACCACCCAGCCTGAACATGCAAACCCTTCGGATGGAGCCTAATCAGCCCCCTCCCACACCTCGCAGGAGCAGGGGCACCGGTCAAGGGACTGAAATAAAGCATTTACATGGGAGGAAGGGTGGGGCTCCAACCGCCAGGCAGTAACTGACAGTCAGGGGGAGGCTGAACGGGGATCTAGCTGGAGCTCTGCTTGGCGGACTGCTTATTTTGGCCTGGGCAGCATGGAATGGAGGGTGTGTGTAGGGGAGGGCAGGCCAGGAGGTGGCCTGAGCCCCGGGTGACAGGCCTCCCTCGCCCTGGTGCTCAGATGTGCCTGTTTGGACCATCCGTACTGACCGT